>ML677390.1:421102-442733 GCA_007922305.1 Dermatemys mawii
AGCTGCAATTCATTTGCAAATTTGATACCACCACTTTAGGACTGAACAAAGACTGGCTAGCTAACTACAAAAGCAGTTTCTCCTCTTTTGGTGTTCACACCTCCAGATCAGCTGCTAAAAAAGGACCTCATCCTCCCTGATTAGAGATGATAAGCTGGTTCAGCCTGATTGGACAAACCTTGTTACCTCTAACCTGGTCCTTGCCTCTTATTTATTCCTGCCTCTGGATACTTCCACTGCATGCAGACGACGAAGTGGGTATTAGCCCACAAAAGCTTATGCTTCAATACTTTAGTTAGTCTTTAAGGTGCCACAGGACTCTTTGTCACTTCTGCACTTCTTAGGCTGTTAGGAGGTGAAAGTCATGCCCCGTGTCACTGGAAAGGTAATTTCCTTTAGATGTCATTAATGTCTCGGATTTGACCTGTGAATTCTTTACCATTAGACACAGCAAATTCTGCATTTTGTCAGGGGGTTAGACTAGATAACTCTTGAGGTCCTTTATAACCTTATGGTGCTATGAGTCTCTGATCTTAATGTAGCTCCAGTGTGTGCATATTTCGTTAATTCAGAAAGATAAAGTCATTAGCAGAACGTACTCATTTTTACATTTATGTTTATACTGACTCTCCACTGTTCTCCTACTCATATTGTTTTTTTGCCTTTATGTGTCATTATACAAATCTAAAACAATATTATTTTTCAGTGACCTTTAAATTCCCAGTAGTCTAGGAAGAGTTAAAGTCTGGCTAGCCACATGATCCATACATATAAACTTGAGGATTGGGCCAAAAGAAATCTGATGAGGTTCAACAAGGACAAGTGCAGAGTCCTACACTTGGGAGGAAAGAATCCCATGCACTGCTACAGGCTTGGGACTGACTGGCTAAGCAGCTGTCCTGCAGAAAAGGACCTGTGGATTACAGTGGACAAGAAGCTGGATATGAGTCAATAATGTGCCCTTGTTGCCAAGAAGGCTAACAGCACATTAGGCTGCATTAGTAGGAACAATGCCAGCAGATCGAGGGAAGTGATTATTCCCCTCTATTCGGCACTGGTGAGGTCACATCTGGAATATTGTGTCCTTTTTGGGGGCCCCCTCTACATAGAGGATGTGGACACGTTGGAAAGAGTGCAGTGGAGGGCAACAAAAATTATTAGGGGGTTGGGGCACATGACTTATGAGGAGAGGTTGAAAGAAATGGGCTTATTTAGCCTGCAGAAGAGAAGAATGGGGGTGGAGGGATTTGATAGCAGCCTTCAACTACCTGAAGAGGGGTTCCAAAAGGATGGATCTAGGCTGTTTTCAGTGGTGGCAGATGACAGAACAAGGAGGAATGGTCTCAAGTTGCAGTGAGGGAGGCTTAGGTTGGTTATTAGAAAATCCTATTTCACTAGGAGTGTGGTGAAGCACTGGAATGGGTTACCTAGGGAGGTGGTGGAATCTCCATCCTTAGAGATTTTTAAGGCCTGGCTTGACAATGCTCTGGCTGGGATGATTTAGTTGGGGTTGATCCTGCTTTGAGCAGGGTGTTGGACTAGATGACCTCCTGAGGTCTTTTCCAACCCTAATCTTCTATGATTCTATGATTTTATGCCTAGCCCTCTTGTACTGAGCATCTCAGAATCTCATTGGAATCAGTGTGAGCCAAAGGTGCGTATCACCTGCCAGATGAGGTTTTATATGCTAGAATGTGACAAATGTTGTCATGGAGAAGTATGATCTAGACAATAAATAAAGCAAATGGATCTGCCACCTTGGAAATGTCTTCGCTAGTGCCCTTTACCTACCTACGGAACCTTTGGTTTGCTGTATTTAACATACATCGTCACAGCATGTTAAGTGCTTCCCAGGTAAATTAAATCCACATAGAAAGATCCCTAATGAACTTCATGGAGTTGTCTTCTGTTCTCCCATTTCAGATTAGAACCAAAGTAGAGTTGTGATAGTATCTTGTTTTTTTAAGCATTATTGGAAGTTGGAAATCCCAGAAACTTTGCAATGAACTGTGAATACAGTATTTTATTTTTGTAAGCCACATCTTTGTAAATGGCTTCTGTGACTGCTTGACATGATTGCATCACATTCTGAAGGAAGTTTACAGATTGATTCAGATTGGTTTGATACTTTTGAATCCATGATAATGTGTACATAACTGGCCTTGAAAATTCATAATGGAAAAGCACGAGGCAGATTTATAGATTTTAAGGTCAGAAGGGGCCACAGTCTCAGTGTGATCTGCTGCATAACAAAAGCTAAAGAAATCTAGTGAATGACTTCAGTAACATGTCCCTGGCACCAGGTCTCTTATTTATTTAAAAAAAAAAATCATAAGAGATGCTGAAACTCTGGTATTTTATTTCCTTGGGATGTAAAAGCAACTGCCTCAAATCCATTAGGCTCAATTGTGGCTTTTAAGACATAGGGGGCAGTGTGGAACTGCACTGCCCTAGAAGAAATTCTGGAGGCATCATACCTCAGACAGATTCATTCTGTCCTGGGGAGATACTTTGTGCATAAGAGAAATGTAATCTGTTCCATCCAGCCTGGGCCAGCACAGAGGGGAATGCTTAGGTACCACAGTGATGTGTGCAGTAGGAGAACACAAACAGATCAGAGACATGGCATTCTGAGTGCTCTCCAGCTGTGCCTGACTGGATATGAGCACTTAAAAGGCCTCTTTTGATATTCTCAGTAGAGTCCCGCAAAAGGCCACATTGTTACACCCTCCCACATCTCGATGCTCTCCAGAGAAATCTGTTCCTTACAATCCTGCCAGGGCCCTGGGCGGGGACGTGGTGGAGTAGGGTGGACCTGCATCCCCTTGCCACCATGCCCCTAGGTGGCTAATCCCCTAAAAAGTTCAAGGAGGCTCTGGCTCTGAAGAAGAGCTTCCCTTACTGTCCCCTGTAAAAACTGTTTGTCTGCTGGCTGAAATCAGCCCTGAGACTGTTTCCTTGCTGGCTGCCTGAGCCCCTTCCAGGCTAGAGCCAGTCCTTAAAGACTGGGTTTGCTGACTGCCTGAGCCCTGCCCAGGCTAGAGCGAGGCCTTAAAGACTGTTTGCTGGCTGGCTGCCTGAGCCTCTTCTGCCCAGGCCACAGCCAGCCGAGATAGACTCTGTTTCAGGGTTCCCTAGTTGAGCTACCCAGGCCCAGATTAAAGCCTAAGTAGGACTAATTGACTGCCCAGTGCTATTGTGGGACTCTGGGCTATCTTGCAGATTCCGGTCCACACTGGACAAGCCCTAGTGGTCTCTCTCCAAGCAGAAGAGTGAGGGACCATTAAATATCCTCTTCGGGAAGGGAGGGAAGAGTACAGTTAACTAAGTCCTTGTTCTTTTGATGTCTCACAATGGCTCATGTGATTTCAAAGGCCCTCTTGTTGGAAGCCAGTATTTGCATTAAGGAACACTTCTGTGCTGTTTGATGAGTTACATAGTTTTGTAACATGGGGTACAGATAAATGAGACTAATACGTGCTGCATCCTCCAAGCTGTTCATTAGGTCTGAGCACCAAACACATTCTTACTACTGTAATATCTATCTGAACAATACTGAGCTGGCTGTATTTTAAAGAATCCTTATTGAGGTTGCAGGAACAAACCATCCTGATGAGTAGAAAGAATAGCAAATATGGTGGGCGACCAGCTTTTCTTGATAGTGAAATCCTTGCTGATCTTAAACACAAAGAAGAAGCTTACAAGAAGTGGAAGATTGGACAATTGACCACGAGGAGCATAAAAATATTGCTCAGGCATGCAGGAGTGAAATCAGGAAGGCAAAATAACACTTGGAGCTGCAGCTAGCAAAAGATGTTGAGAGTAACAAGAAGTGTTTCTTCAGGTATGTTAGCAACAAGAAGAGAGTCAAGGAAAGTGTGAGCCCTTTACTGAATGAGGGAGGCAACTTAGTGACAAAGGATGTGGAGAAAGCTAATGTACTCAATGCTTTTAGTGCCTCTGTCTTCACGAACAAGGTCAGCTCCCAGACTAGTGCACTGTGCAGCACAATATGGGGAGGAGGTGACCAGCCCTCAGTGGAGAAAGAAGTTTTTCAGGACTATTTAGAAAAACTGGACGAGCACAAGTCCATGGGGCTGGATGCACTGCATCCGAGGGTGCTAAAGGAGTTGGCCGATGTGATTGCAGAGCCATTGGCCATTATCTTTGAAAATTCATGGCGATCGGGGGACATCCTGGATGACTGGAAAAAGGCTAATGTAGTGCCCATCTGTAAAAAAGAGAAGAAGGAGGATCCAGGGAACTACAGGCCAGTCAGCCTCACCTCAGTCCCTGGAAAAATCATGGAACAGGTCCTCAGGGAATCAATTCTAAACCACTTAGAGAGGAAAGTGATCAGGAACAGTCAGCATGGATTCATCAAGGGCAAGTCATGCCTGCCTAACCTAATTACCTTCTGTGACAAGATAACTGGCTCTGTGGATGAGGGGAAAGCAGTGGATGTGTTATTTCTTGACTTTATCAAAGTTTTTGATATGGTCTCCCACAGTACTTTTGGCAGCAAGTTAAAGAAGTATAGGCTGGATTAATTGACTATAAAGTGCACAGAAAGCTAGCTACATCGTCAGGCTCAATGGGTAGTGATCAATGGCTCCATGTCTAGTTGGCAGCCGGTATCAAGTGGTGTACCCCAAAGGTCAGTGCTGGGGCCAGTTTTGTTCAGTATCTTCATTAGTGATCTGGAGGATGGTGCGTACTGCACCCTCAACAAGTTTGCAGATGACACTAAACTGAGAGGAGTGATAGATACACTGGAGGGTAGGGATAGGATACAGAGGGACCTAGATAAATTAGGAGATTAGGCCAAAAGAAATCTGATTAGGTTCAACACGGACAAGTGCAGAGTCCTGCACTTAGGAGGGAAGAATCCCACTCACTGCTACAGACTAGGGACCGAATGGCTAGGCAGCAGTTCTGCAGAAAAGGACGTAGGGTTTACAGTGGACGAGAAGTTGTATATGAGTCAGTAGTGTGCCCTTGTTGCCAGGAAGTCTAATGGCATTTTGGGCTGTATAAGTAGGGGCATTGCCAGCAGATGAAGAGACGTGATCATTCCCCTCTATTTGGCAAGGCTGTGTTCAGCTTTTGGCTCCCCACTGCAAAGAGGCTGTGGACAAATTGGAGAGAGTCTAGTGGAGGGCAATGTAAATTATTCGGGGGGTTGGGGCACATGACTTATGAGGAGAAGTTGAGGGAACTAGGCTTATTCAGTCTGCAGAAGAGAAGAGTGGGCAGGGGAAATTTAATAGCAGTCTTCAACTACCTGAAGTGGGGTTCCAAAGAGGGACGGAGCTAGGCTGTTCTCGGGGGTGGCAGATGACAGAACAAGGAGGAATGGTCTCAAGTTGCAGTGCATGAGGTCTAGGTTGGATATTAGGAAATCCTGTTTCACCAGGAGAGTGATGAAGTACTGGAATGGGTTACCTAGGGAGGTGGTGGAATCTCCTTTCTTAGAGGTTTTTAAGGTCAGGCTTGACTAAGCTCTGGCTGGGTTGATTTAGTTGGGAATTGGTCCTGCTTTGAGCAGGAGGTTGGACTAGATGATATCCTGAGGTCCCTTCCTACCCTGACAGTCTATGATTCTATGACATATAAGTGAGCCAGACTCATTTTCATCTGTGCATTTGTCAGTGTTCAGTGAGGTCTGGGGCCTGGCATTGGCATTAGCTGGCATTGGGTCTGCCAGCCTCACACTCCTTCTGGGCCTAAATAGGGTGTTTGGACCAATCAGGGATGATAAGCAAAGCTATCAGGCTGATCTTCCAAGGCAGTACTTCCTGCGGTATTTATGTCCACTGGGTCTATGTGGTAATGTATGCAGCCCTACCATGGTGTCCCTGTACTAGCACGAGGCAGAGGTCATCCTACAGAACTTTACACTTCCTGACCTTATTAAACTGTTTATTTATTTATGATAGATCCTTGCAAGTTTGAAATACCCCAAAGGTAACTGAATTTTTGCATTGATTAGAAGGATCCAAGGAGCATGCGCATATGCCACTTAACAGCTTACTGTTATGGCTAGTCCTCTGGCTCACAGAGCAAGGATGCCACTCATACAGGGTGACTCTCTAAAGGCAATACATTTGAAGAATAGTGACTAATAAATAACCTTCTTTGCTACAATTTGCACTCTGCCTGTTCTTGTTGGGCTCTGTCTTTAGTGGTGTAGTAGCGCTGAGGAGTCGTCAGCATTTGCTTGTGTGTCCACAAGCAAACTCTCAGTTAGCATTTTGTAAGAGAAGTAGAGAATCTGGATTATATCCTTTTTGAGTTTCCTGGATCTCACTCACATGCCTTCCATAAATTACACGTTACTGCAGTTACAGTTTACAGTCACAAAACTAATAGACACCAGCTGTAATATGGAACAGAACTGAGGTGGAGGTGAAGGGAGGGCTCTCAGAAAATAGCAGGTTTTAGATGAAGAGCCTGGGTATGTCTGCATATATGCAACAGATGGGCACAAAGAGATTTCGCAGTAACTTAGATCAGATAGTATTTTTAAAAAATCTGACTGTTGTTTGTTTTATTGAAGGAGCTGATAGAAGGAAAGTTGGTCCCTAACCTAATGTCAGATCTCATTACCAATTGTCACAGGAAGTCCACAACCAAAACTGGCTGGTCTTTTCTTCATGGTAGCATAGAACTGCAATGAGCACACATTCAGGAGATTTTGTTTTCACTTCACATCAAGTTTTGCAAATCATGGAAATGACTATCAAAGCTTTTTAAAGGCTTTAAAACTCCTATGTGATTTTAACCAAAATTATTTACTTAAACCTAGAATTTTGTTCAGCACAAGCTATTACGTTGGTTTCTAAATTAAAAAAAAATCCTATCACCTACCACTCCCCTCCATTGCAACAAGGCTGAATTTCTTATGTCTCATCATATTTCTATTCAAGGCAGTTATAGTCAAATAGGACTGTCTTCTGGTGTCTGTGATTTGTTTAGCTTTGTGCTGTACCTGGAGCAACTGTACTGCATGCAGAGGAATGCCAGTTATACACAATGTTTCTAAGTTAGAGTGCTTTGTAAGGCAAAAGTGAGATACAAAAGGGTCACAGATGGAAGTGAAGCTTATTTGACCTAGGCAGCTGTACTAATGGCAAGGTTACGAAGGACTTGGAAGACTAGGAACAGCTTGTCATATCCAGGCAGTCTGAAGATATTCAGGAGTAAGTGATCTCTTTTTAGTAACAGGATTAGAAGACATTTCTGGGAGGCGGAAAGCTAGTATGCCCATCAACCTATGAAAATGTGTTTTGAGTTCAGCTTCCTTTTGGGAAGTTAGAATTCTCAGAGGATTGTATAGCTATCTGAGCTGTGTTCACACTAATCCATTACCTAATTTTTTACTTCTAAAAAGAAATTAGAACGGAAAATAAACTTTAATGTAGTGTGTATTGCATCTGACAACCGTGTGGTCTAGTGACTTACAGTAGGGAGTGAGAATCAGAACTTTTGAATTCTCTTCTACCACTGTCTGACTATGAAGCCTTGAACAAGTAAGTCATTTAATCCGTTTGATTACGTTTTGCCCTACAGTGGTACTTTCCTACATACTTCATTGGAGTGTTGTAAGGATTTGAGATGGATGGAGCTATATAACTGCAATGAAACCCTTTAAAGGAGTCAGATATGAATGCAATAACACAGTCAGAATGTGTTTAAAATTGATAAGTTGTATCGCTCCATAAATATAGTCATTTGCTGTTCTGCATTAAACAAAAGGGGTTAAACAAAAGGGGAAAATTCAAAGGATATTGCGGAGTGGCTTTGAATATTGAGTCCTGCTGCAGGAGTCATCTGTCCCTTCAGAACATTTGTTGACTATTAGAATAAAAACATCTGACCTAAAATCTGGTTTCCAAAGTACTACATTCATGGTATTTCAATGTGAAATGCAGGCTAGATTGTCACATTCAAATATTGGGACTCACCAGGAAAAAGACAGAGTCGTGTGACACCTTAAAGACTAACTAAAGTTTTAGAGCATAAGCTTTTGTGGGCTAGTACCCACTTCGTCAGATGTATGCAGTGGAAGTATCCAGGGGCAGGTATAAATAGGTAGGCAAGAACCAGGTGGGAGATAACATGGTTAGTCCAATGAGGCTGATAACCCTGTTATCTCCCACCTGGTTCTTGCCTACCTATTTATACCTGCCCCTGGATACTTCCACTGCATGCATCCGACGAAGTGGGTACTAGCCCACGAAAGCTTATGCTCTAAAATTTTAGTTAGTCTTTAAGGTGCCACACGACTCTTTGTCACTTCTGCAATTCCAGACTAACACGGCTACCCCTCTGATTCTTGACAATATTTGAATGCTATCATTTGACCAGCAAGTGATTCATTAGTAACAAATTTCAAATATTATCTCAAATGTTGGAATAATTTCTCCTCCAGGCACTGGAAATTAAGTAAGGGAAATATAAAATAGACCAGTAGGGAGAGAATTTTATAGTCATCTCTTCTGTCTCCATGTGACAGCTAGTCTACAGCTGTATTTTAATGTGAGAGAGAAATGAATCATTTGCATTGTATCCCACTGCTTGCCAGTTAAACCGTCATGTTAAGATCTTTTAAAAGAAACCTTCCTAGTCCTGTCAGAGCTTTGAAACATCCCTATTCCCCAGGCATCTTTATTGTCCTCAATCTCTGTGTTATAGCCATTATCCTTCTAGTTAAAGAGGACTGGAGCATTGTCCATGAGCTCTTTAAGGAACCACAAGGGTTGCTGTTGAGCAGAGGGAGATCTGTGTTACTCTCAACCTCCAGATGCTGAATGCACTGCTTTAGAAGGCTTCCATAGCTGGCCTGTGGAGTGAGAGGAACCAAAGATCAGGTCTATTGGTCCATCAGTCTGTTTCAGTATCCTGCCCCTGGCAGTGCCTAGTGCCTGCTACTTCAGAGCAGGATGGAAAATCTTCATCGTACAACCAACCTGCTGCATAGTAATTCCTTCCTTCTTTCTGCAAGTGATCAGTTTTGACTGTAAAGCCTGATATTTAATTATCCAGCTCATACTGTCCGAAATTTAGGGTCCTACCACGAAGCCTACCACACTGTTTTAACCTACTGAGATGGGCTTCTCCCTCCCCCGCCCTTCCAGGTGCCACCTGATGTACTGGTGTACAACAGAGCCCATCAGTTCCACCACTCTGGATTCCCTTACACTGCCCTCCTGAGTCAGGTCCTCAACCTCCTCCATCACACATGGGGGTAGGGCCACACCCAGCTGCAGAAAGACATAGATACTAAGATCAGCTCTGCATGGAAAGACTCAGCTCAGGAATTGCCTGGCCCTGAACTTCACATCCCCTCTGAAGTGTAAACCCAAAATGTTGTCTTGCGCTTCACAGAAAACTGTGTAGTGTAAGCTTGTTATGCTTATAAGAAGCTCACAGAATCTTATAAGAAGCAATACTCTGCGTTTATTGAGAGTATAATTTAAACATTAAAATCAGCATGCTTCCAAACACACATACCAAAAGGTTCTGCAGCTGGATTTTATAGTTACCAGTCCTTAGTGTTGCTCAGTCAGTTCCAGTGGCCAGTTGAAACTGTACATGAGGGACTGGAGCTGGGCCACTGTCGAACAAGTTCGAAGCTCCAATGTTGATGCAGAATGAACCCAAAGTCCCATGGCAATACACCCTTCTTTTATAGTAAAGTAATAAGTTCCCATACATGTCTCTGGATCTCCCTGTGTCACACTGGAATTGTTAATCACGAGGTAGTCAATGTTGCTCCAGTTAGTATTATTTGGGTTGTTACTGGGAGTTACATGCAGCTGTTTCTTATCTCATCCCTCTGGCTCCACTCTTTATCTTGTTATTGGGGTTTATGCCTTTGCTTCAGGGTCGTCAGTCTGCCATCTGGTTTCTTCCCAGTAGGTTTTTGCTTACATTATCCTCCTTTTGACCCTTTAATATCAATATATTAAATGGTCCATATCTTGTGTAATTGCTTTAAGGCAATGTATTGCGAAGCAATTTGGGCTGGTGGTTTTAATTTAAGGTACATTCTCTTCATCCAACAGCACATAAAACACATTATTACAAACATTATTCCAATTAGTACAAAGAAAACAATTATGGAATGAATCATAATATTTAAAACTGATGTCCATGACAGGGACCAGCCTCTAAAAATGTTATATCAATGGTGCACCATCATTTGTTGAGCTTCTGCGGATACCTTTAGAATTTCAGATCCTTAGTGCAAAATAGCCAGACTTAGTATTAGTAGTTTTGTCCAGGTTGCTGGAGTAGGTTGACTAATTTGCCTACTCCCTGCTAGCCATTGGTACAAGGTGGTCCAATTAACCCCCAAAGAAAAGTTAAAACTCAAAACATTATTGACATCTATTCGGCTGACATCCTGGTTTTCATGAACCGAAAAATAGTAAGTCATGGTGGGATTCGCAATATTGCTATATTGCACATACATTGTTGTACAAGTGGCCTTTGAGTATACTTTTCCTGTCACACAATTTTTTTCAATCCAGTAAAACAAACACAATTCTTTACATCATAGTATACTTTGGTAGTGCTATTATCCAATTCATCCTAGTAGCATGTTGCTAAGTTTTTGTTTTGCATGGAGCAAGGCTCCTTTAAAATCGGCAAGGTGGGGCATACCCACTGTTGAGAAGTCTGGTTTTCACACCCACGGTGATCAGTTATG
Source organism: Dermatemys mawii (assembly GCA_007922305.1). Taxonomy (NCBI): domain Eukaryota; kingdom Metazoa; phylum Chordata; order Testudines; family Dermatemydidae; genus Dermatemys; species Dermatemys mawii. Next base: position 431,820 of record ML677390.1, read on the forward strand.
TCTCCTTTCTCATTGAAATACATTCCTGCCAATCGTGGGACCTAAACATGCCTTCCCTATAGGGTTGAGAGTGCTAGGAAAGACCATAGGGTGTTCAGGTGCCTGGCAGGGCGAACCCGTATCACCTGGATAGTGATATATCCTTTTAGGGTGTTTGTGTATAAGTATGATTTCATAGCCTTATACCATTCTGGAATATAAGACAGGAAAAGATTATTTCTGTGTCTGCTGAGAAGAGGGGAGAGGGGTTAAGGCAGACATATCCTTGTCTCGAATCCAATCCATCTGTCTTTCTACTAAAACAGGGGACTCCAAACTTTTTGAGATGAGGGCCATATTAGATTTTTTGAAGGGGCTTCGCAGGCTGCTGCCGCGCCCCTCCCCCCCCCCTTGCTCCTCCGGCCACTGCCGCAACCCCACCTTTGCTCCTTGTAGACGGACGGCGCGGGGCTTGTCCCTCTGCGGGGCAGTGGGGCACCACACCACCTTGCCTTCTTCGCTCAGCCGGGTTGGGGAATACCTGGCTTGGAGCTCAAGTGCTCAGAACGGTCCGAGCAGCAACAGTTCAGTGCACCCAGGCCCTGAGGCAGGGCGGGGCAACAAACCCACAGCAAAGTCAGGGCCCAGACCCTTAGGCAGGGGCTGAGCTGCAGTAGTTTCATAAGCCCAGGCCCTGGGGCAGGGCGAGGCAACAAACACGCAGAAGAGTGAAGGCTCAGACCCTTAGGCAGGGGCTGAGCAAAACCAGACTTGTGGCAGTGGTGTCTGGCTGCGGGGGAGACTGCCACCCACAAGTAAGGGTGGCAGGGGGGGACGCAGGCCCGCCCACTCCACTGCGTCCCAGCCCGGGCCCCTAACAGCGGGCAAAGCTCCACTGCAGTCAGTGGAAGTAACACACTGACATCGGTTCTGAGTCTCCCCCCGGGCTACTTCCTAACTCCCCCTCAAAGGGTGCCTGGTTGGAAGCCATGTCCTCCATGGGCTCCTCAGAATCGCTGTCGGGGGGCAGAGGCAGCAGCTCCTCGGGTAGCGTGGACTGGGTAGGCTCGGCCAGTCCTCCTCTGGATAGCAGTCACAGGGCAGGCTTGGCCAGTTCCTGGGCTCAGGCTGGGTCATGGAGGCTTCCCGCTCAGGAGCTTCAGCAGTAGCATCTGGCTCCTCCGGTGGCTGCCTCCCAAGTGAGCTCCGGGGCCGGGCCTTTATACTTCCGGTTCGGCGCACTGACCTCTGGGGGGCGGGCGCAGGTTTCTCCAGCTCCGCCCACTTTGGTCTCTGAGGAGGCTTGTCCCTCTGTGTGGCGGTTGGTCACCACACCGCCTCGCTACACTCCTCCAGCCACGCTGCTGCTGCGGTGCCCCCCTTTGCTCCTCTGGCCTCTGCCCCAGACCCCCCTTGGCTCCTCTGACTGCACCACAGAGGCATTCACCCCTTTGCTCCTCCAGCCACACCGCTGCTGCGACCCCGCCCCTTTTCTCCTCCTGCAGCACGGCAGGGGCACTCATCCCTCCTTGCATGGGGCCGCTGGCAGCAGCTCGCGGGGGTGGGGAGCAGTGACAGCTTCTTCACATGCCTCCTTAGCTGGTCCCGGGGGCTGGACAAATTGGCGCTGCAGGCCGGATCCAACCCCCAGGCTGTAGTTTTGAGACCCCTGTACTAAAATAATAGCTAATAGCTGTTGCTCAGAACACCATAAGGTTATAGGTGTTTTGTCAGCTGTGTCTCGGATAGTGACATAGTAAGCCCAAAATGTATGATTGATGGGGTCCCACATGTGACATTGTAGATTTAACTTATTCACCCTTGTCTGTACCAACTCAGTGATCTGGTGTTCTTGCCCTTGTACTATTGTGCAGTGCAAAGCTTCTACAGCATTGGCCTTTGGTTTTAATACTTTTAGGTCCACTGAATTTAATATTCCTATTTCGGCTCCTATGTCTCCCAGTATAGAACTGGCTAGATCTCTCTTCTCATGAAGGAGAGAATGTTTTTGGTTCAAGGAGGCATACCAAGTGTCGAATAAGGGGGTGCACATTTGGGCCATGCGGTGGTTAAATTATTCTTTGTCCAATTAACTGTGATGTGTAGCGTTGTTATCATGGGTATCACACATGCCTTAAGGGACAGTTGTTTTTTAAGTAAATGTGGGTAGGATCTTTCCGTTATTGGAAAACCATTTAACAGCAGCACTATTATGTTGCCTACAAAAATAGTTTTGTTCACCCACATTGTAATGTTCTGCACCTTTAATGGTCCTGGCATGAATGATGGAAAGGTGTGTGAACCAGGTTTACTGGGTGCATAAAAAGGATTAAAATCCATAATTGGCTCCGTAGGGGTTGTAGTCTCAATCACACAGTCATGATCCTCACTTGTTATATTAACCCAGGCTTGTAATGTAATTTGTGTGAAGGGCTCATACAGGGTATTGTTATTTATGGGTATTTCCTGAGTTCTGTTCCACTCTGTCTAGTTAAACCATTGTATCCCCCAATGTGTGTACCCCAAAAGCTTACGAATATCTTCGAAAATAACAGCATCTTTCCATTAGCAAATTTCTGGCTTCAGGCAGGACTCCCTTAGGATCCAGTAGTGTGCGAGGGAATCTCTTTCAGGAGGAATTCACGTGATTATTGGCAGGTATATACTTCTAGTCCATATCCAATATCTGTAATAATTAAACACAAATTGGGAAAACAATTTTATCTGTGTTACATGAACCCATTTAAGTTTGCCGTCTTTTTCAATATGGTATGCTAGTGGGCTAAGGCAGTCAGCTATGGAATAGGGACCTGGCCACTTAGAATCCTGGGTTTGATCCTTTTTCCGTAGCGTTAAATATATTACCTGGTCACTGGCTTCCCATAGATCAGAATCAGTGGCTTTTTGCTTGTATAATTTTGTATTCATTTGTTCAATGGCTTGATTCACCCTGTATTGTAAGGTAGTTTTGCAATTGTTTAAGTCACTAAAAGTAGTCATGCAGGGTTGCTGTAGGGTGTTCTTCAGTGAGGGTGTTCTTCAGTGAGGCATTCAGGATTAATCATTTACCACATTGGCTGCCCAAACAGGATTTGGTATGGCTGGATTTTTGTCCTCAGCCTACCACTGCTGCGAATGGTAGCTGGGATTACGGGCAGCTTTTCAAGACAGTTCTTATTGGTGCGGTCTACCACTTTCTGCAGTGCTTCCTTAATGGTGTGATTCATTCTCTCCACCAGTCCTAAAGATTGGGGTCAGTATGGGATGTGAAACTTTTGCTTATTTTCCAAGGCATGATTCATTATGGTAAAGATTTTCCCCACAAATGTACCCCAATGTCTGCATCTATAACCTTGAGGGTCCCCATACCTGCATAGTACTTCTGTGTCCTTTTCATCAGCTGCTTTCCATCCATTTCTTTGCTGGTCATACATCCAGTACTGTATCCCTTTCACACCAAATCACTATTAGCATAGATATTGTGATGGGGTCGGGACTCACCACTGCAATGCCTCCCGCTGGCAAGTCTGGGAATTAGCTCAGTTCATTGTGTGGTGCCTTCGGCTGGTGGTGTCCTGTCCATCATCTGCTCTGCGTTGACCTCAGGACCCGTGTTGCTCCCGGCTCAGTAGTGTCCACTTCACTTCGGGTCACTGCCCTCCGGCAATGTCCCATAATTCATCCTCACCCCCTTCTGGGGGGTTCGGGGGGTTAACAGCAGTCCTTGCACCTGCCTCAGCGGCCAACCACAACCCTCAAGTCTAGCCCCTTACATCAGGGGGCAGGTTGCAGCCTAACACAGCCATTCCTTCATGGCCCGGTGCAGCACAAGGAGGAAACAGGGGGACCCAGGCCTGCCCGCTACTCTGGGTCCCGACCCAAGAGACGCTCTAACGGCAGTCTCCCTGCCCTCCTTCTCTCCCCTTGTCCCTCAGTCTTCCCTGGGTCACTTCTCCTCTTACCCCATTGCACCGTCTAGGCCAGTGGTCTTCAAAGTGGGGTGCGCGAGACAACCCCTGGGGGTGTGCAAGACCCCGGCGCATTTCTGCAGCATTTCAGTGGCCCACCCTGGCCACCGCGGGATCGGGCCAAATGCCGCCAAAATAGGAAGGTCTATTTGTGTCCCAATGCAATGCCGCCGACCATGGAAGCTTTGCGGTTGGCAGCATTTCGGAGGACACACCCCGGGCCGCCGATTCTCGGGGGGTTGTGAGCTCCCTGTGCCGCTGAAGTGCTGCCGAATCAAACGCTTCCACATTCGGCGGCATTTCGGCGGACATGCTGGGCGCTTCAGAGTGTCCTCCAAAAAGCCACCGAAGTGAATGTTTCTGGTTTCAGCGGCTTTTCGGCGGACACTCTGAAGCACACAGCATGTCCACGAAAATGCTGCCGAATGCAGAAGCGTTCGATTCAGCAGTATTTTAGCGGTCACACATGGGGTCCATGGGGAAGAGAAAAAGGGCCTCCACAGCAAAAAGTTTGAGAACCGCCAGACTGACTGCTCCCTTTCTGGGCAGCCTTTATATAGGGCTGAGCCTGGCTTTGATCGGCTGCCTAATGCTCAGCCCTTTCCCATTGGCTGCCTGTCTGCGCGGCCACACTGGTCTGGCCTAGCCCACTCTCTCATGGGGGTGGGGCAGCCAGCCCACCACAGATATACAGAAGTCTGGGCGGAAACCTTCATACTGTTTTGAAACTTGATATATAGCATGAAGTTCAGTGTGGTGTACAGACCCACAGGCCAAATGTCCCTGAATAACCTCCTCTTCTTGGTTAATAGTGGTATATTTAATCCCTTTAATCTTTTCCCTTTCATTACCATTGAACTCCCATCAGTAAACCAAACGTGTTTTTCCTGGCCTACAGTATCCAATTCCTCAAGAATTGGGTACTTGCATTAAAGAGTGTTCCAGAGTGATCTCAGGGCACTCATATTTGTTTTCTTTTTCAATTAAAGCGTGTGTCAGCATGTCTGGTTTGGACACTGTTTCAGTAGTGATTCCTCAGTTAACTAGAATGAGTGTCCACGGGGCCATGTGGGTATTAAAAACCTTACCTCCCATCAGTTTGCCTGAGAAAATATATGTAAGGGGAGTGAGAGTACTTTGAGTAGTAATGGGCACTGTGCCTGTGAGTGATTCAAAGAATTGTACTGTCCAGACAGCTGCTAGGCATTCATGTTTCCAGGGATTAAAATGTAATTGTATGCCTTTCAGTTTCCTTGATTCATAGGTACTGATACCAGTTTTCTTTTGTATGTATTTTGCAGTAGAGTATCTGCTAGTGCAGGGATGGGCAAACTTTTTGGCCCGAGGGCCACATCCGGTTGGCAAAATTATATGGAGGGCCAGTAGGGAAGGCCCTGCCCCTAATCCGTCCCCCTCCCACTTCCCGCCCCCTGACTGCCCCGTCAAAATCCCCAAACCATCTAACCCCTGACCTTGTCCCCTGAATGCCTCTTCTAGAGACCCCTAACCACCCCCTACCCAATTCTCCTGCTCCCTGTCTCTTGAGTGCCCTGACCCCTATCATGCTCCCGCCCCCTAACCACCACCCCAGAACCCCACCCCTTATCCAACCCACTTTGCTCCCGGACTGCCCCCTCCAGAGCCCCCCCCCAGCAACCACCAACCCAGAACCTCCCTCTTACCATAGCTGCTCCACATGGCTCCAGGAAAGAGGGGAGAGTGCAGCCCCGACTCCCAGAGTGTTGCCCGCGGGATGCGGCTCTGGGGGAGGGGAAGAGCGCACATCACTGGCCCCCAGAGCTGCCAGTGCGGCGCGGCTCTGGGGGAAGCGGGGAGAGGGCGCAGCCCTGGCCCCCAGAGCGCTGCCCATGCGGCCCTGGGGGAGAGGGGCGAGCATGCTGCCCCAGATCCTGGAGTGCTCCCCGTCCGGTTCCCTCGTTTTGAACCTTTGACCCCCACCCCCGCCCCTGTTTTCTCATTTGTTGTCCCCCGAAATTAGTTGAGCCCAGGTTCAGCGTCCCTCCCGCTTGGCTGGGGGAGGGGCTTTAGAAGTGGGCGGGCTTGTGCCCGCCCACATCTTGGGATCTCAATATTGGCTCCTGGAGTGCTGCCTGTGCAGCATGGCTCCGGGACAGGGGCCGGGGCAGCCTCCCCGACCAGGGGCCGGATAAAACAGGCTCGCGGGCTGGATGTGACCGTAGTTCGCCCACCCCTGTGCTAGTGCTACAACAAATGGCCTTGACTCATCGGGAAAATGTAAAGCTGGAGCTGCGGCTGCTTTTTGCTTTAAAGTAGTGAGGGCAGAATCCTGTTCTGGCCCCAATTCCTATTGATTTTTTTTCTTTAACAGTTTCCATAAACAAAGTGTAATCTCAGCATATTTGTAAATATATGGCCACAGGAAATTAAATCCACCGAACAAGACTCATAAGGAGAGTACATCTGTGGGGCTGGCATTTCTAGCAGTGCCTTTTCAATGGTTTACTTGCCTGCCATCTCTCCGATTACTAAACCCAGGTACATTTAGCTGGGCTTGGAGGCTGGAAGTTGATTAAGATTTGCTAATTATTGTTGATTTTTTTATTTTGTTTTTTTTTAAGTAACCAATGTTTTTACATACCATTCTTGTCCTTAGTAATTTTATTTTGTGCTTAAAATTTATGTTCATCATTTTTTTCTAATGCGGTATTCTCTCTTTTTTTAAAAAAAAGCACAATACACAACAATGCTAGAAACAAGATAAACAACACAAAACATAATTTTTGTTGTGACTCTAGATCCATGGTATTCTAAGTTGCTCCTTAGGTGGTACCATTTTTTTTCCCAAAGTTCCATCTGGGGATGGGAGGGGAAAGAAATATTGCTTAAAATACTTATTTTTTTTTTACAAATGTCTTTGTTGATTGCAGGCAAAACAGAGGAATTGCTCCCATACTTTCCTGTGTTTTTGTTTTATGGATAGGCTACGTTTTAATGGCTTCTATGAAATTCTACCTTTTAAGGGATTAGGGTGGAATTATCCCAGTGTGCAGTTTGAGATGATGTACTTCAGTTTTCCTTTTTATACAGCAGACCAGGTTTGTAGTAGTTTTCCTACTGTGCAAAGCTTTAAGTTTATTTACAAGTAATAGCTGAGGCGTAATTACTATAACGCCCTTTTTTTGGTGCTCACAGAGTTTTCATGTACTTTAATAAAAGTGGCATTAACAGTCAGATTACTTAGAGCTACCTTAAGGTTTCTAACCTTGATTCTTTGTGCACCTTACCGCTGCTGTTGCTCCAGAGGGTACTGTCATTTTTTTATTATTATTTTAACTGCAGCTCTTGGCTGCATCTTATTACCTCAGACTTTGGTCTTTATTTAAAAACATATTAAACTTTATAAAGCATTGTGGTTCCTTAAGGGTTAAGTGCCAAACACCAAAGCCAACCAACACTAATTACCTGTGTCTGGCAAAAAGCATCTGTCAGTTTTGCAACTTTGAATGAAAGATTCAAATGAATTATTAGTGGCATTATTTAAAAACAAAACCAATTCATCTTATACCTACAAAACAGGGTTTTACAAACCAGCAATATTGGTTTAGGTTCTTAAAATTTTACATTTTTACGTAATATATTTACATACACACAGGTACATACATATATCTTGTTTTTAACATCCCTTGCACTGCTTTAATTTTTACACAGCTGTACATAAATTACATTCCATTTATACATTTGGGGGCAGTTAAATTCCAATAGAAAACCCTTATGTTCTTTAGTAAATCTGATTAAATTGTTCATAGTCAAATGATTTAAATCAGATTGTTTCTTTGCTCTAACATTTTTAGAATATTCCACTGCTTAATTTCCTCCAGGGTTTTCACAGTTAACATTTCTTTTTCTTAAATCACTTGCTTATCTCCCAAAATGACACCTTTATCAGTTCAGATATTACTATTTCAAGTATTGTCCCAGGGATGTGAATTCCCCATGCCTGTACTTACTGCTTCCCTTACTGCCACTATGCCTTTCAGGGCTCCCAGCAAGTTTTCCAATCTCTTTTTCTGTTGCCTGGCTGCTTGTATGGGCCCGATCCTGCTTTTCTTGCAGAACCGTCCCTTTTCATGAACACAGGCTTTGTTCCAGTATCAATTTAGCAAGGAGGGTGGGCTCCTCAACTAGCCCCCACACCCCCGGTCCCTTTTCTTAAAGATTTCTCTCAAAACTGTGAAATCACAACAATATCATTCAAAAAACACAAAACAAAACCTACACTCCCCAAACTCCTTTATCCTTCAGAGTTTGGTTCAACACTGCAAGATCTGTTTAAAAGGAATAATCTCTTGAACAAAAGGTAGTGATCCTTGTCATCCCCTTTGGAGGTGTCATCTTTGGATTGCTTCCTTTTAAACATTTTTACACAAGTGCTGCCACTATTTGCCCACACTCCTATATCCTTCAGAGCTGAGACTTACAGAAAGTATTTGCCAAAAACTCCTATATCCTTCAGAGGTGGGTATCACTTAGAAAATACTGCCTGACACTCCTATATCCTTCAGAGTTCAGGGTTAAAGCGAGAAACTCTTACGTTGTCTTGTTTTACACAGCTCGCTACGACTACGGGTGTACACACCAAATTCTGTAATTATCGATCAGTTTCTTTTATGTAGACTTTTATTCTTTTACAATAAGCATGGCATCTCTCTTTATCCCCCCCCCCCCAATTCTCCACCAAAAATATTATTCTTATAAGAAGCTGTCACGTTACTGAAATTATCTGGGATCGTATAGACCCTTGGTGCAACCAAGGTCCTGTAGTGGCACCAAATCTTATGTAAAGGGGGTCATATAAGGTGTCTACGACCAGGTTATGGTCTGCTGATTATGATTATCTTATCTGTATGTGTGTATCTTGTTTGTAGCTAAAGTTATGAAGACTGGCTGTATAGTGTCTGTATTTCAAACTTATGCTTGCTTTTGGGTGAAATCCCAGACAAAGTTACTGTTAGCTGGGCATGGCCTTCCTGATGGCCCATCAAGTTCCAATCAAGTTAACAATGAACTTTGTAGATGCCCATCCACACCCGAGTTTCCCCAGGAATGTGGCCTAGCTGGTCAGGAACTGAATCTTGGAGAGTCATGTAACTGGACCACATGGCTCTGAAAATCCATTTTACAACTAGACCCTGCATAGCAAGAAGGAGGCGGTCTCCACCCACAAGAGGAAGTCTATATAAACCTGGGAGAGGGACCTACATTTTGTCTTCAGTCTCCAGTCCTGCACCTACCTCTGGATGGGATTTTGCTACAAATGGACATTCTGGCCAAAGGATTGATGACCCATCCCTGCAGAGGATGCATTCCAGAGACTTTGATTTGAATCGGCAGTTTATTCTACAACTGATGCAAGCCATTACTGCATGTAATTGATTTCCTTTAACCATTTCTAACCTTCACTTATATCTTTTTCCTTGTATAATAAACCTTTAGATTTTAGATTCTAAAGGATTGGCAACAGCGTGATTTGTGGGTAAGATCTGATTTGTATATTGACCTGAGTCTGGGGCCTGATTCTTTGGAACTGGGGAGAACCGTTCTCTTTATTTGGGGTATTGGTTTTCATAACCATTTGTCCCCAGGACAGGTGGCTGCTGGTGGTGATACTGGGAAGCTGGAGTGTCTAAGGGAATTGCTTATGTGACTTCTGGCTTGCCAGTGGGGCGAAAGCAAAGTCTTTTCTATTTGGCTGATCTGGTTTGCCTTCAAGGGGGAGAAACCCCAGCTTTGGGCTGTAAATGTCCTGTTTGAAGCAGTTTGTCCTGACTTGACACCCTCAGTTGGATCCCACCAGGAACAGCACCATCACAGAAGCATACAGAATTTTTTTAAGGGGATAAGGCAATATGCCGTGTTTATTGAGAGTACAATTTAAGCGTTAAAATCAGCATTCTTCCATTTGCACACACAATAAAAGTTCTGCAGATGGATTTTATAGTTACCTTAGTGTTGCTCAATCAACTTCAGTGGCCAGCTGAAACTGCACATAAGGGACTAGAGCTGGGCCTCCGTCGAACAAGTTCGAAGCTCCGATGTTGATGGAGAACGAACCCAAAGTCCCATGGCAATACACCCTTCTTTTATAGTACAGTAATAGGTTCCCATACATGTCTCTGGACCTTTCTGCATCACATTGGAGCTGTTAATCATGAGGTAGTCTAGGCTGCTTGAATTAGCATTATTTGGGTTGTTACTGGGTATTATCTGCAGCTGTTTCTTGTCTTATCTGTCTGGCTCCATTCTTGGGGTGTGTGCCTTGGCTTCAGGGTTGTCAATCTGCCATCCGGGTGAAAGCTGGCATCTCTCAATTCCTCCACTCCCTTCTTGACCATCCAGCCTAGCTGTTCTTTTTCAGTTAATTACCATACATTCTTCACTCACGCCAAACAGTAAATAAGGCAATTAAAGCCATAAAATTTCTGTCCTTCTAAGAACAATCATTAACACAATCAGTAAAAAGAACAAGGAGTACTTGTGGCACCTTAGAGACTAACCACTTTATTTGGGCATAAGCTTTCATGGGCTAGAACTCACTTCATCAGATGCAAATCAATCAGTAAAGAATAAACTCAGAACAATTTCTTCTTACTAATTTAAAGCTAGCAAAATGAAGTATAAAGCAAAATAAGCAAAATGGAGTACAATTTTACTTGAGACAATTTCTTCCTGTTAGGCTTTTGCTTACAAGCTCATGAAATTTGCTCCCTCAATGTGGAGGAAGATATGCATAGCTTTTTGACCCCTTGTAGGGGGTCGCCACTGGGGCTCGTCCCTCTGCGGGGCGGTTGGGCACCAGACCGCCTCGCTACACACCCCTCAGCCGGGTTGGGGAATACCCGGGCCCAGGGCTCAAGTGCTCAGCCAGGCCTGAGCAGCGTCAGTTTGGAAAGGCCCAGGCCCTGAGGCAGGGCAGGGCCACAAACAC
>ML677390.1:442743-468145 GCA_007922305.1 Dermatemys mawii
CAGTTTGGAAAGGCCCAGGCCCTGAGGCAGGGCAGGGCCACAAACACAAGGAAGAGTCAGGGGCTCAGACCCTCAAGCAGGGGCTGAGCCACACCAGACAGCTAGGAATGCTGGCTGGCTGAGGGGGAGACTGCCACCCACGGTTAAGGGTGGCAGGGGGGGACGCAGGCCCACCCGCTCCACTGCGTCCTGGCCCGGGGCCCTAGCAGCGGTAACAGGCCTGCTGCAGTCAGTGGGGATCCAGACCGCAACACACTGACATAGGTTCAGACTCGTTCCCCAGGCCACTTCCTAACTCCCCCTCAAAGGGTACCTGGTGAGGCGTGGTGACCTCCATGGGCTCCTCCAAGTCACTGTCTGGAGGCAGAGGCGGCAGCTCCTCGGGGTAGCCTGGACTGGGGAGGCTCGGTCCCTCTTCCTCCGGGTAGCGGGCGCAGGGCAGACTGGGAAGCTCCTCGGGGTAGCACGGACGGGGTAGGCTCGATCCCTCTTCCTCCGGGTAGCGGGCACAGGGCAGGCTCAGCCAGTTCCCAGGGTAGCATGGACTGGGTCGGCTCAGTCCCTCTTCCTCCGGGTAGCGGGCACAGGGCAGGCTCGGCCAGTTCCCGGGCTCAGGCTGGGTCACCGGGGCTTCCCGTTCAGGAGCTCTGGCTGTAGCCTCTGGCCCCTCCACTGGCTCCCTCCAAAGTGAGCTCCGGGGCCGAGCTTTTATACTTCCGGGTCGGCCAGCTGACCTCTGGGGGAGGGGCGCAGGTTTCTCCAGCCCCGCCCCCTCTTGCCTCTGGGGAGGCTCGTCCCTCTGCGGGGCGGTTGGGCACCAGACCGCCTCGCTACACCCCTATCCCCAGTTATGGATTCCACAAACTGGGTGTTAGAATAAACAGAAATAAGTTTCTTAACTACTAAAGGTAAATTTTAAGTAATTACAAGGGATAGCAAACAGATCAAAACAGATTACTGAGCAAATTACTGATTACTGAATCTCCTACCCTAGAGGTTTTTAAGGTCAGGCTTAACAAAGCCCTGGCTGGGATGACTTAGTTGGGGATTGGTCTTGCTTTGAGCAGGGGGTTGGACTAGATGACCTCCTGAGGTCCCTTCAAACCCTGATATTCTATGATTTCAACCCAACTTAATAGCTTTCTTTGACAGGGTAGCAAGGCTAGTGAATGATGAGAAGTGTTCGATGTGGTATATCTTGAATTTCGTAAGTCTTTCCATACTGTCTGTCTTGCCGTTCTCATAAGCAAACTAGGAAAATATAGCATAGATGGAGTTAGTGTAAGGTGGGTGCATAACTAGTTGGAAAACCATTCTCAGAGAGTAGTTATCAATAGTTAACCATCAAACAGGAAGGGCATACTGAGTCCAGTCCCACAGGGGTCAATTCTGGGGCCAGTTCTGTTCAATATATTCATCAATGATTTAGATAATGGCATAGAGAGTACTCTTATAAGTTTGCAGACGATACCAAAGTGGGAGAGGTTGCAGGTGCTTTGAAGGATAGGATTAAAATTCAAAATGATCTGGACAAATTGGAAAAATGGTCTGAATTAAATGGGTTGAAATAGGATGAAATTCAGTAAGGACAAATGCAAAGGAAGGAGCAATCAGTTTCATGCACACAAAATGGGAAATGACTGCCTCGGAAGGTGTATTGCTGAAAGGGCTCTTGGGGTTATAGAATCATAGGTATAGAAGGGATTGCAGGGGTCATCTACTCTAACCCCTGCCAAGATGCAGAATTTGTTGTGTCTAAACCATCCAGGGCAGATGGCTATCCAGCCTCCATTTGAAAACCTCCAGTGAAGGAACTTCCACAACTTTCCTAAGCAGTTTGTTCCATTTTCCTGCTGCTCTTACAGTTAGGACTCAGTTTTTCCTGAGATTTAATCTAAATCTGTTATGTTGTAACTTGAACCCATTGCCTCTTGTCCTACCCTCTGTGGCAAGACAGAACAACTTTTCTCCATCTTTTTTATAGCTGCTTTTCAAGTATTTGAAGACTGCTATTATGTGCCCCTTTGATCTTCTCTTTTCCAAACTAAACATAGCTAGTTCCTTCAGCCTTTGCTCATATGGCTTGCATTCCATGCCTTTGATCATTTTTCTTACTCGTCTGTAGATCCTTTCTAGTTCTTCACATCTTTTCTATACGTTGGTGACCAAAATTGGACACAGTACCCCAGCTAACCAGCACCAGATAGAGTGGTACTATCACCTCCCATGATGTGCAAGCTGTGCTTCTGTTAATGCAACCTAAAATTGCATTTGCTTTTTTTTCAACAGCGTCACTTTGCTGATTCATGTTGTAATCCACAACTATTCCCAAATCCTTCTCAGCAGTACTGCTGCCAAGCCAATTTTCCCTCATTCTGTATTTGTGCATTTGATTTTTCTTTCTGAAGTATAGCACCTTACATTTGTCTTTGCTGAATTTTGTTTTGTTGTCTATATCCCAGTTCTGCAATTTATCAAGGTCCCTCTGAATTTTAGCCCTATCCTCCAAAGTGTTGGTAACCCCCTTAGCTATGTGTCATCTGTAAACTTGATCAGTATGCTCTCTCTTCCTATGTTCAGATTATTAATAAAGATTTTAAACAACACTGGGCCCAGAATAGATCCCTGTGGAACCCCACTTGAGACCTCCCTCCAATCTGACATCATTCCACTAATAGTTACTCTTTGTTTGTGGTTGTTTGACTAATTTTGTATTCATCGAGCCCACATTTCTCCAGCTTACTTATCACAATGACATGTGGGACTGTTTCAAAAGCCTTGCTGAAGTTCAGGTATATTATGTCCACTGCATTCCCCCTACCACCAGACTAGTTAACCTGTGAAAGAAGAAAATCAGGGTGTTTTGGCATAATTTGTTCTTAGTATATTAGTGGATCACAAGCAAATATCTTTCTGAGATGTATCAGCAGGAGAATAGTAAGCAAGACACAAGAAGCACTTCTCCACTCTACTCCCCGCTGATATGGACTCAACTGGAGTATTTTGTCCAGTTTTGGGTAGCATACTTGGGGAAAGATGTAGACAAATTGGAGAAGGTCCAGAGGAGAGCAACAAAAATGACTAAATGTCTAGAGAACATTACCTATGAGAGAAGATTGAAAAAACTGGGTGTATTTAGTCAGAGAGTTTATTTAAAAGAGAAGACTGGGATGGGACATGATAACAGTTTTCAAATACATAAAAGGTTCTAAGTAAGAGGGAGGAAAATTGTTCTCCTTAATCTCGGAAGATAGGACAAAAAGCAAAAGGCTTAAATAGCAACAAGGGAAGTTTAGGTTGGACATTAGGAAAAACTTCCAATCTGTCAGAGTAGTTAAGCACTGGAATAAGTTGCCTAGGGTAGTTTATGGAATCTTCATTATTGAAAGTTTTTAAAAACAGGTTAGGAATGGTCTAGTTATTACTTAGTCCTGCCTTGAATGCATGGGACTGGACTAGATGACCTATCAAGGTCCCTTCCAGTCCTACACTTTTATGATTCTATAGAGAAGATTATAGCATAGCTCAAGCAAGAGTCGTCACCGTATTTAACAGATCAGCACACAAACTTCATATTTCTGACAACAGCCAAGCAGCCTGAATCAATTAATCTGAAAGCTTCAAAGAATATTAAACTTGTAGCAGATGAAAGCAAAGCTAACTCATTTGTCTGGTCACAAATTGGTGTCTTCCAGCAACCTCTTTATCTGCTCTGAATTTAAAAATGTTCAGCTCCTTAGAGAGTTTGCAGGCTGCTGTTTCTGATGCTGCATGCAAGCTTCCTGCTCTCTGAAATGGTAGAGTTTTCTTTCCACAGCCCCATGCTTCATGTGGTCAGAAATCCAGCTTGAAAACAGAGAAAGAGAAGGAAAGGTCAGGAATGAGATTAGCACCAAAGAAGAAAATGAAAAAATAAGGAAAGCCAAAAGAAGGACCCTGGTGCTAAGTGAAGATTTGGGGCAGCTCAGCAAGTGACTGGCACAGTAAAAATGCTAGTGGAAAAGGTCCAATGGTTCTCAAGTTTCTCACTGCAGTTATCACATTACATTACTAGAAAACCAGCTTCATGTGAGGAACAATAATTGCCTCAGCAGGCTCACTCAAACCAATGGTCTTTTTGGTCTCTAACTGCCGAACAGCCATCCCTTATTTCCTCCCTGCTTCCTCATGGTCACATCTCTGCACTGGCAGGAGGTAACTTCTGCCTCTTCGGCCCGGTTTCACAGATGGGTGCAGCTGATTCAAAAGGTGACACTAGAGAAAGACCCCAGGAGCAGAGAGCAAAAGAACACTGAGGGAAAGTCATGGCTCAGAGAAAGACACAACAGGCTGGAGGGAATATGGGTAAGCTACAGAGAAGAACCCCATCCCTAGCTAAAGGAAAGGCAATTGGGCAGTGGAGTCTGGTCCTAGTAATAGGAGAAGCAGCCATGAGGGAGGAAGCATGAGAAATGTAGAGGGGAGCCCAGGCCTCAACAGGAGAGGTGGCTATGGAATGGGAGAGAGTGGACAGACTGTCAGATCACAGCCCAAGCAGCAGCTACCATGAGGTAGGGAGCTCTTCCTACTAAGCCATTATTCATGAGCCTGTCTAGTCCCTCAGGCTCTCCTTTCCTGATTCCCAGGAGGCATGATTCTGCATGACACTAGGAGGGTGAGACACAAGGACCTCTTGATGCCAACTGGCAGAGGGCACAGGCATATATAAGGGTTACAGGGATCCTTGGGTCTGATATCTGCATACCAGTCTGCCAAAGAATATCTAGAGCTGTAAGTTAAGACAGGTCACCAAAATGGTAATCCAGATACTCCTGTCAGGTAGGAGTACTGGTTGTATGCAAACTGTGTCCTTCACAATGGACATCTATTTACAGTCTGAGCAGAATGCTAATCAATAGACTGCAGGGGCTAGAGTGAAAAACAAAACTAGCAGGGGTTATACAGCTCAGGAATAAAACAATGGACTTTTGAAACTACATCTAGGTTATTCCTTCAGTCTGTGAAGACAAGTTGCCACTTGCAGGCTTTATCTTATGAGAAAGGATCTTGGCCAAACTGGTTGAAAATGCTAGGGAAGGGATTTGGGGTAGAAAAGGATTTGTCTTGTAGAAGATAAGGGAATGCCTTGTGAGTTAAACTTCGGCTTTAGGAATCATGTTAGGCTGAGGAGCACCTGTGCATATAAGGAATTCATTGAAAATATGCATATGGAGACCTCCAAATTTGAAGAAGCAATCCAGTGGGGGAAGATTGCAGTAACACCCATCAGGAAAGGAGGAAATGGCTCCTTTATAGGGAGGAAGCTGGCAGCTGGTTACTTCTAGAAGCAGATAGTGATCCACCTTGGTGCCCAACCCACCATCCTTAGAGATAAAAAATACAGTATGCTGCCCTGGTAACAAGGGATGAGGAATCACCCCCAAAGGTGGTGGAGGAGAAGCCATGTACCTCCAAGGCTGGTAGGGTCACTGCCACCACTTCTATGAGGAAATTGGTGACTCCCTTGTGAAGGGGATGGAGGCACCCATATGCTAGCTTGACCTGGCATCCCGAGAGTTGTGTTGCCTGCCTGGGGCCCATATCCAAGACATCAGAGAAGGACTGCTGAGCGTCATCCAGCCCTCTGACTACTACCCCATGCTGCTTATCTGTGCAGGCACTGCAAGGTATGACCCTGAGCAGATCAGAAGAGACTAGAGGGTTTTGGGAGTGATGGGGGGAGGGGAGTTGGGGGCATATGAAGTGTTCTTATAAATCCTTCCAGTCAAGGATAGGGGCCAAGGCAGACAGACATGTCCTGGAGGTGAGTACATGGTTGCACGGAAGGTGTCTCTAGGACTACTTCAGCTTCCTCAACTGTGAGATGCTGTTCCAAGAAGGACTGCTGAGCAGAGATGAAGTTTACCAGCAAGGAAGGGGAAGAGTATCTTCACATACAGACTGGCTAACTTAGTGAGGCAGGCTTTATATTAGGTTTGACTGGGGCAGGAGAAAAAAGCCTATAGGTAAGTCCAGAACATTGAAACCCGGGTGACGGGTTGGACTCTGAGGGGAACATGGGAAATCATAGCAGGGACGAAGGAGGGATGAGGAAATATAAAGGGAAAATCTAATGAACATCTTAAATGTCTGTATCCTAATGCAAGTGTGAGGAATAAACAGGAAGAACTAGAAATACTAGTGAATAATCAAAATTACAACATAATTGGCATCACAGAGACTTGGTGGGATAATTTACGTGACTGGTATATTGGTATAGAAGGATACAGTTTGTTCAGAAAGGACAGGCATAGAAGAAAGGGAGGAAGTGTTGCCTTATACTCTTTGGTCAAGATAGAAGTGGGAGGCAGACCTCTTGAAAGTCCCAGGGTAAAGATAAAATGGGTAAAAAATAAGAGTAATGTCATGGTAAGGGCCTAATAGACCACTTAACTAGGAAGAAGAGGTAGATGAGGCTTTTTTTAAACTAAAAAAATCATCCAAAGGACGTGATACTGATGGGGGATTTCAGCTACCTAGAGAATAATACATCAGGGCACAGGGATTATCCAACAAGTTTTTGGAATGCATTGTAGACAGATTTATAGTACAGAAGGTAAAGAAAGTGACTAGGGGAGAAGCTGTTCTAGATTGATTCTGACAAATAGGGTGGAACTGCTTAAGAATTTGAAGGTGTAAGACAGCTTGGGTGAAAGTGATCATGCGCGTCTGTGTGTCTGCTGAAATGCCGCCAAAAGCAGAAACTAGGACTTTGACGGTTTTCCAGCAGACACACTGGTATCTCTGCCGAAATGTTGCTGAAGCGTTCGATTCAACGTTGAATGATTCGTCGTTGAATGATTCGACGTTGAATGAAGTGTTCGATTCGACAGTATTTCAGCGGCGTCAGGGGCTCGCGACCCCCATGGAATCGGGCCGTGACCCCCCCGGGGGGTCGCAACCCCCAGTTTGAGAACCGCTGAGCTAGCTTGTGAGGGCTTGGAACCAGGGTGGACCAGCAGCCCCTCATCAACTCTCCGTTCCCATAAGTTCCCAGCAGGCTATCAATTTCCAGCAGTTCAGCTGTCCCTCCCCGCACTCCCATGTGCTGCTCCTGCCCTGTGTCTTGGAGCTGCTCCTGGGAGCCTCCTGCTTGCCGTGTGGCAGGGGACACACTAATGTCGGGGTGCTCCCCTGCTCCCGCGCCCCCCTCATCCACACAGAGGGAGAGAGACAGAGAGAGTTTGGGGCAGCAAGTACTTGAGAGTGGGGTCAACTTACTTAAAGAGGAATGTGCATCTCTCTCTCCCACACACAGGGTGTGTGTCTCTGTCTCTGTCTGTCATGCTGTATCCCCTCCCTCCATTCATGCTGCCTTCTATAGTGTGAGACTACATTAACAGCATGTTAACCCTTGAGGGCTCAGCTAATTGCTAGTTCAGGGGTGGGCAAACATTTGGCCCGCGGGCCACATCGGCATTCAAAATTGTGTGGAGGGCCAGGTAGGGAAAGCTCTGCCTCCCCAGATAGCCTGGCCCCACCCCCTATCTGAACCCCACCCACTTCCCGCCCCCTGACTGCCTCCCTCAGAACCTCTGACCCATCCAACCCCCCCTACCCCTTGTCCACTGATCGCCCCCTCCAGAGACTCCCTCCACCCTATCTAAGCCCCCCTGCTCTTTGTCCCCGACTGCCCCCTCCTGAGACCCCACGCCCTAACCACCACCACCCGGGACCCCACGCCCTGTCTAAAGCCCCAGCTTCTTGTCTCCTGATTACCCGCTCCACAGACCGCCTGCCCAAATCACCCCCCAAGACTCCACCCTCTGTCTAAGCCC
Source organism: Dermatemys mawii (assembly GCA_007922305.1). Lineage (NCBI taxonomy): Eukaryota > Metazoa > Chordata > Testudines > Dermatemydidae > Dermatemys > Dermatemys mawii. Next base: position 450,561 of record ML677390.1, read on the forward strand.
CCTGCTCCTTATCCCCTGACTGCCCACTCCAGAGACCCCCCTGCCCCTTAATTACCCCCTAGAGCCCCACCCCCTATCCAACCCCCCACTCCCTGTCCCCTGACTGCCCCAACCCCCAGCCACATCCCCCCGCCCCCTGACAGGCCCCCTGGGACTCCCATGTCCTATCCAACCCCCACGTTCCCTGTCCCCTGACCACCACCGAGACTCTCTGCCCTTTATCCAACCCTCTGCCCTGGCCCCCTTACCATGCCACCGGACACGCTGCCATGACTGATCGTCAGAGTGTGCAGCCCCGCCCCACAGAGCACTGCTTGCATGGCACGCTGAGGCTGCAGGGGAGGGGGACAGCAAGGGAAGCGGGAGGAGCTAACCTCCCTAGCTGGAGCTCAGGAGCTGGTTAGGAGGAGCCCGCGGACTGGATCCAGCCAGCGGGCTGTAGTTTGCCCACCTCTGTGCTCGTTCATCATTTAGCAGTAAGGCATTCCCTGGGAAATATCCCACCCACTTCCACACACTGACTTCACCACCTCAACGAAGCTTCACCATCATCATCGCTGTGTACAGTATTAAATTGTTTGTTTAAAAAGTATTGTGTGTGTGTGTGTATGTACATATAAATAGGTTTTTGTCTGATGAAAAAAAATTCCCTGGAACATAATCCCCCCAATTTATATTAATTCTTATGGGGAAACTGGATTTACTTAACATCGTTTCACTTAAAGTTGCATTTTTCAGGAAATAGCTAGGCCAATTCAGATTGGTAATAAGGTGCAAATTTTTATCAATGAGAATAATTAGTCATTGGAATGGCTTCCCAGATGACATAATAGATTTTCCATCACTTGAAGTCTCTAAATCAAGAGTGGCTATTTCTTTTTATGTATGTCCTAGTAGAAACACAAATTGTGGGCTTGATACAAGAATCATTGGGTGGGACTCTCTGCCCTGTGCTATGCAGGAGGTCCCTATGATCCCTTCTGGTCTTAAACTCTAATGATTTGTTATATGACTGAACCATTCATCTATACTATTGCTGTCTTAGCCCACAAAAGCTTATGATCCCTAAGATCTGTTAGTCTATAAGGTGCAACAAGACTCTTTGTCGCTTTTGCAGATCCCAACTAACATTGCTACCCCTCTGATACTAGACCTAAATTCCCATAGACCTAAGTGAGACCATTTCATGCCATATAAAGTACATGCTAGGCACAATAGCTGTTAAGTCAGCACAAGAATGCATATGGTGTCTGCTTCATTTTAGAAAAGTGCCTTGCTGTCTAGACCTGCCATAGGCTCATGCTTCTTCTCAGAAAGCATATGTGTAATGTGTTCTTCTCCATTTCCTCTAGTAGAAATGAAGTCTGTCTTCAGTGACCACAAATAGTATTTGTGCACAACTCATTCCTCTGCAAGAACAAGCAACTTTGAGTGGCTTTGAACAGCTCTGCTGTTCCCTCCACAACCTATGTTATCTTGCTGCCTTTGCCTTGTGTATTTGTTGTTTGTATGTGACAAGCCTCAAGAGGCATTTTGGCCTCTTATGGAGATAAATGAATTTTTGCAGCGCTCTGATGCCTGTCTAAAATTGTCCAGCCAGAACAACTCTCATCCATACCAATGTTCTTCAAAGATTTTATTTTTGTGCATGGCTCTGGCAGTTATCCCCCAATTTTGGGGAGGAGCCGTGCCAATTCCAATCTGCTGTACATGTGGATTTCTACCTTTTTGTGTGGGATCGGAAAAATAACCTGGCTGCCTACTTGCCATGGTTTTGGCCATACAGTAAGCACACAATGTTCTAAATAGCCTGCCTTCTGTGATTCTAATTTCACGATAACATATTAGGAGAAAAGAACCACACTGTTTTTTTCAAGAGAACCGGCTGGTTCATTTTATATATTCATTTATATCTCTTTCATATCACTTTTCTGGAAGCACCTTCTCACATCAGCTGTAGAATTTTGCTGGGAGTGTTATAAACCGTCCATTATTTGGAGTCTTTAATTCAAGACTGGAATCACTGGGTCTGAGAAGGAGCTCTGTGGCTCGAGAGCTTGAAGTTGGTCCAATAAAAGATATTACCTCACCCACCTTGGCACTCTAAACTTACTTAAACAAATTTAAGCCAGTGAAACCAATATTAAAATATTTGTTAATTATAATGATACATTAAATCTGTTATAATTATTTTTCATTCTGTAACTTCATTATTCAGAAGATTGTTAAAAGAACTTTCAAACATACTGGCCATACATAAATGACAACTACCCTGTTAAGGAAAATACAGGGGAGGATGGTCTTGTTAGGTAAAGAGTATATAGGGGAAAGAGGAAGGATGACATTCTTAAGATGCATGACCTTATTTTGAAAATCTGTCCCTCGAGCCTGTATGGCTCTGATGGCTTGTCTATACTTGGAATTGTTCCAGAAGAGCTATTCTTTGAAAGTAGATTAAGCTAAACAGGAACAAGGCAGTCTTATTCTGGAATAAAAGAGTCCACATAGTGAGGTACTCAAAAAGAATTATTGTGCTGAAAATTCACACCCTACCTTCATCCAATTCATTTTCAAGTATAGACAGTCCCGTAGGCACTCTTCAAAACTCTCTCTTGCTGGTTTTCCCCAAAGGGATTGTAATATTTCCCTATGTCACAGGTGCAGTGACACTAGTCAGTGTTTTGCAGCGTTCCAGTGCTTTGAGGATGAGTATCATAGAACTGCCTATAAATAAATTGCATTTCATCCATCAGTACAATGCATCTATGGCAGGGGTGAAACAGTATGTCTACACAGAAACTAGAACACCTGCAGCCCTCAGAGCTCTCAGGGCTGCGGGGCTGTTTCATTGCTGTGTAGATGTTTGGGCTTAAACTGGAGCCCAGGCTCTAGGATCCTGCAAGAAGGGAGGGTTCCAGAGCTTGGGCTCCAACCAGAGCCCAGAAGTCTACACTTCAATGAAACAGCCCCGCAGCCTGAGTCCTATGAGCATGAGTTGGCTGGCACAGGCCAGCCGCAGGTGTCCAGTGACAGTGTAGACAGACCCTGAAGCTAGAGTCAGGTCATGTTTTCAAGCTTTGATCTGCAGATGTGAGGGTTAGAAATTTAGTTTTTTAAACAAAAGCTGAAATTCCCACACATCACATATTCTCGTATAACTTCAGGAGCTGGAGCTTTAAGAAACACCCCAAATATCACAAAACTTAGACTAAAACAGCAGGAGCTGGCAACACTGGAATATCCTAGCATAGTGAAAAAGAGTTCCATTTCCTTCTGAAACTACAGGGGATATTTAGGGATACAGAGTATAACTACCAGAACTGGAGCAGTTTACATTTGATCTTAGATTCTTTAATGACCACATTCACTTTCCTGCATTTAGCTTGGGAATTGCATTGTTGAACACTTGCAATATCTCCTAGGGTTGTGTCTGGAAGCAAGTGGCAGACACTAGAGTGGCTTAAAGAGTACCAGGATCTGATTAGATATTTCATTTTATACGGAAAATAACTTATAAATGTTTCATGATATTGTGTGTCATATGCTAATTTACAGGCAGTGATTAATTATATTCTAACTGTGCAAGACCCTGATTGTTTTTTGAGGTCAGTGTCTTGATAAGTATGATTATTACAGGGAGAGTAATAAGTAACAGTTAACATCCTTTAGCCCCAGAAAATCCTGAATTACTGTATTTCAAACTTATTAAAGAAAGGTATTGTCTGTGCAAATGGATTTTTGAATATTTAGGTCATCTGGCTTTTGTATCACCAGGCTGGAGAGGTGATTGTTAACAAAAGGAGAATGCTGAAGCCAGGGTCTCACTTGGAAATCTTGTCTTTCCAGGCTGTTATTTTTCCGGTGGCCATGCCAGCTCTGTCAGCTTTGCATCGTCTATTGAAATTGTCATTCCATCCAAGTCTATATCTTGGCCTGAGCCGAAACCATCTGTTGTAGGCTAATGTCATTTATTCTGCTTCTGGCTGACACTTACAGGAATGAAGCAGATGCTGGCTTTTAGGATTTACTTTTCAGATTTACCTCATTTATTAGTATCACAAATAACTAGGCTTGGAAGGATTTGATTTAAATCATTAGTCCACTAAACATCAATTTCACATGGCACAGAAATTGACCAGGGGGATAAAAACATTGATGGCAGTCAGAGGGCAGCCTCCCCAGCACCTTGCACCCATAGAGATTCATTATCCTGAGCTCATAGCCACACAGGGAGTTCTCTGTAGGCATCCCCTCTGTCAAAGCCCTGCTCACTCTCTCACCAGCTGCACGTGCTGGAGTGATCCCTGGGCTGGAGCTGCTCAGCAGTGAGGCAACCTTCCCTTCCCCCATGGGTTCTCCTCCTGGTATGGCATTGGCTGGGGTCTCTGTTCTGGTGGGGAAGGTCTGCAACCTCTCCAGAACCTTGTGCCCAGATGTCTCAGGCCCCTCAGCCACGCAGGGATCCTTCCTGCAGCCCACTCTCATCATCTACTGTCACTAAATAATTATTGTCTGTTACACACATACACTTAATTTCCTGCAACTGTGAAATTTCAAATTGAAAAAAATCAAGAAAAAATGCTTTAAAATAAAAATTGATACTATCCACTGAAATTACAAAAAAAAAATTGCCAAACCTACAAATAACATTTTGATTTTAGATATACATATCTACAGTATTAAGATCAGAGGTGAATAATAGCTTATTTTTTCCTTCTGGTGTGAAGTTAAATTAAAAATGCATGGAAAGGTGTTTGTGTCTTACACTTCAAATATTGATGCCGATGGCTGCAGCAAAGGTTATGGAGACAGAGCCAACAGCTTCTTCTACATAAGAGGCTGAAGAGAGAAAATTGTCTTCCTGTCTGTTGAGGAGCATAGAATATCAGCGTGGGAAAGGATCTCAGGAAGACGTCTAGTCTAACCCCCTACTCAAAGCAGGACCAATCCCCAACTAAATCATCCAACAGATTTTTTCCCCAGATCCCTAAGTGGTCCCCTCAAGGATTGAACTCACAACCCTGGGTTTAGAGGGCTAATGGCACCTGGTGATACCTTTCCGAGTTTGTTCAAGACTGCAGAAAAACATTAGCAATATCTGACCACATAATGTTTAGCAGCCCTAAGATGGGGCAGGATGTAAAGCAAGGGAAACTGGGAGTCCTCAGGCACCAGAGCAGATAAGGATATCCATCTTTCCTGAAATATAAAATATAGACCTAATTTTACAGTAGGACATCTAGAGCAGGGGTCTTCAAACTTTTTCCTCGGCGGCCCCTTGTCGCCGAGGAAAAAGGTGCACGGCGCCCCGGGGTATGTCCGCCGAAATGCCGCCGCGGAAAGTGAAAGCTTCCACTTTCCATGGCAACATTTTGGCGGTACTAAAATAGCCTGCCCGGGAGTTCAGTGGTCTCCCGGGCGGGATTGGCAGCAGCGCACCCCTAGGGGTGGTCTCGCGCACCCCTGGGGGTGCGCGCACCCCAGTTTGACGACCACTGATCTAGAGCATAGAGAGGGGGTTGACTCTAGTGGCTGGAGTACCGCTAAATTTTAATCATAGCTCTGCCACTGACTTCTTCTGTAGCCTGGAACAAGTAACTTTACCCACTCTTGAGGTTTCCTATCTCCACAATGTGGAATATCTCTATTATCCCAATAAATAATATTTACCTCTCCCACAGGAACATTGTGAGGACTGATTAAAGATAATGCTGGCAAAGTGGCTTGAAGATTAAAATTGATAGGTTGCTATTATACTTCAGAAGGGAGGAATCTGTTTTCCTCTTGATTTTTAACAACTCCAGATTTCCAATTGGATAACTAACATCATAGGTAGCCAGAGTACACACTGAAGGCCAAAGATAGGCCACAGAGTTTACCTGTTGCTACTCTCACCTTCAATACAGGGCTCTCTCTTTGGATCAAGATAGACCATGGCAAATCCAGTGTTGCCAGGGAACACTTCTCCTTGTCAAAGATAAAGATGTTTATTGTCTGTCACACACATGGCTCTTGGCAAGTTGCAAAATACACCAGAATTTGGGCTGTCCCCAACTTTCAACTGATCGGTGCAACCTCAGAATTAGCACTGGCCAAGAATATGGGCTTGAGGCATATTAGCCTTTCATAACACCTTTCTTTTTCAAAGGGAGTGCTGTGGAGTTGCATGAAAATTCCAGAGCCTATTTGGATGTGAGTATGCAAGTCACATAACTTTTCTCACTCTGTCATGACACTGAAAGTCTCTTTTTTCTTTGTTTGCTACATTGTTTGGACTGTAATGATCAAAACAGCACCAGCATGTGTTTTGGTGTATTCGTGCCCAACCAGACACTGGACACTCTGTTCTCTTCCTCTTTGTTCTTCTTGGACAGAAGAGCAGGATTCTATATACATTTTTTTGCAAGAGATTTGCTTCTGGTAGAGGCTTTATGGAAGAGGTGTGTTTTACACCTTGATCGTCTGTCCAGCTGCATCAGCGCTGGGTGATGTAGCTTTCCTGGAGAATCATGTAAATTAGCTAGATTAGCTAGAGTTAGCTAGATTCCAATCCATTGTACCTGTATTTAGAGTTAAGATTTAGAACACAGCTATGAAGTAATGGAGCTAGTGGAATTTGCGCAGCTCACATGTGAGATGTTTGCACTGGTGAGGGGCGGTTGTAGCATAAACTGGCATGGGCACTGCCTGTTCTATATCTGCTTAGGGTACTGAAAGAGGTATTTGATGTAACCTTTCAATCCAGCATCTTTCACCAGTACTGAGATCTCTTTAGAAGGACAACTGAGGAAGCATATATTGTTGTGGGCAATGTACAAGGAAAGATGGGGTTTTGCTTTACTTCTATGCTGAATGGTCATTTTGTATGATTATTTGCAATGGTGCTGCAGTTTATTTCTAAATATTTATCCAGAAGTCCCAGAATGATTAGTTAGGAGTCTCCTCTCATTTTATAATTCAAAATCAATTCAGGTTCTATTGACCGCTGGTCCATGCTGGGGCTCCTAGGATGCTACGATAATACAGACAAAAGTAAAACCAAATTAAAGTGTGAATGTTTCATCAACCTTGAAATTCTTTAACAAGAAAATAAGTAGGATTCACTGAGTTAAATCCACTAATCAATTACTTGACTTATATCCTCAAAGAAGCAGCTCCAGTATTCAGTAAATAATATTCAGTTTTATAACTCTCCAGGAACAATTCCTTTTGAAAAAAAAAATCAAGGGCATGAAATTCAAGCACTAGTGTTTAAAAATAATCTGCAGATTATGATACAAACACTGACAGGAAGTTTAGACCTAACACTGACCTTATCATTAAGTCATTCACAGGAGACATATTCTGTGTTGATTTTCACAATAGCCTTTTCTGAGGAGTTGTTGGCCTTTGCTGAGTTTTGTCACTACTTCAGCAATACTTGACAATGGGGTTTTAGTATTTAGTGCCAGAGTTGACTGTTGTAGATTGAGAGCCATGGTTGTTTTTAAATAAGGTTTTTATTGAGTTGTGGGGTTTTTTTTACTGGCAAGGACAGACGTCTGTTTTTCTTTTTCTTTGTGGTATCTTGCAAAATTCTTTACCAATGTAAGATACATCTAAGACATAGCTTTGTATGAAGAAATCCCTAGGAGCACCCTGAAACTCACACCAAACAATTTCTCATTTATTTAAAACAAAAATTAAGTGAATATTATTTTGATGAAATTGAGAGGCTTATAGTGCTGCCTTGAGCAAAGCATAGTGCAGACTTCTGAAATTCCTCCCTGCCCATGTCCCTCAGTCTTGACCCAGAGCATTCCACGCTATTCCTGTCCTTGGCCCCCTGCAGAGCTGTGCTAATGAACCTCAAAGGTGCCTGCCCACTCACCAGTTGTCTCTAATACAGGGGTGGGCAAACTTTTTGGCCCAAGGGCCACATTGGGATGGGGAAATTGCTTGCGGGTCTATGACTGTAGGGCAGGAACAGAGTGTTGGGGTGTGGGAGGGAGTGCAAGGTGTAGCGGGGAATGTGGTGTTCAGGAAGGGGCTCAGGGCAAGAGGCTGGGGCACAGAAGAGGTGCGGGCTTTACGAGGAGGCTCAGGGAAGGAGGTTGGGGTGCACAGTGCAAGAGGGGGCTCAGGAAAGTAGTTCAGGGAAGGGTGCAAGGTGCAGCAGGGGTCTGAAGGCAGAGGGTTGGGATTCAGGACCAGTGCGGGGTGCCACAGGGGGCTCAGGGCAGGAGGTTGGGGTGCAGGAGGGGCGCTGGGTGGGGCAGGAGGCTCAGGGCAGGGGGATTGGGTGCAGGAGGGATTCAGGATGTGGGCTCCGGCCCGGCACTGCTTAGCTGGAGCAGTGGGGCAAGGGCAAGCTCCCTATGAGCCTGCCCTGGCCTTGGTCCTGGCCATGTGCCGTTCCGGGAAGTGACCAGTCCCTGTCCCTGTCAGCCCTGCGGGAGGGGGAGCAGAGGGCTCCATGCACCTGTGGGTACCTCTCCCAAAGCTCCCATTGGCCGAAGTTCCCCTTCCTGGCCAATGGGAGCTTGGGAGGCAGGGGGTACCCACAGGCAAGAGCAGCTCGCAGAGCCTTCTGCTCCGTCTCCCCAAGGGCCAGCAAGAACATGGCATCAGCTGCTTCCCAGAGCAAAGCGGGGCCCGCAGCAGCACAGGGGTGGCAAACCCGCGGGCTGGATCCAAAGCCCTGATGGGCCAGATCCAGCCCGCAGGCTGTAGTTTGCCCACCCCTACTCTAATGTCATGAGAGTTTCACGTTGTGGTAGGATGTGAAATGGGATGAGAACATCAGACTCACTTTCCCTCTTTACCTGTTTGAGATTTAAAGCTGGATCTTACAAAGTTAAAGGCCACAGCACCAATCTGGTCTTAGAGACCATTGCAGAGCTTTATATGTTTCCTCCTTTGCATCTAAAGCAGGGGTGGCCAACATGTGGCTCCGAAGCCACATGCAGCTTTTCAGAAGTTAATATGCAGCTCCTTGTACAGGCACCAACTCTGGGGCTGGAGCTACAGGTGCCAACTTTCCAATGTGCCACAGGCCATGCCCCCACTCCACCCCTTTCCTACCCCCTCCCTGAGCCTGCCATGCCTTCCCTCCCCAGCCTCCTGCATGCCACGAAACAGCTGATCGAGAGGTATGGAGAGGGACAGGGAGGTGCTGATTGTTGGGGGCTGCCAGCAGTCAAGAGGCGCTAGGAGGGGGAGCTGCTGACGTATTTCTGTGGCTCTTTGGCAACGTACATTGGTAAATCCTGGCTCCTCAGGCTCAGGTTGGCCACCCCGATCTAAAACTTTCCAGCTCATCTGTATCCTTGGGTTCTAATCCCTTCCCCACTGCATTCCCTGGTCAGTCTGACTGAAAACAGCAGGTTGCTAAGGTGTGACTTGGAGGTTTTGGCCCAAGAGAGTTAGCAAATGTTTTGGTTTGGAAAAACATGAGTTTGAATTTATACTTGGGCAGGCTTTGGTGGGTGTTTATTAATTGTCAGTTTTAATTTTTTGTTTCACACCAGAAGCTAGGTAACTAATCGTGACCAAAAGTTATTCCCTTTTTAAGAGCTCCTTAGTTGCTGTGTAGTGAACTGGTGTACATCACCATTAACACCCTGGCTGGTGGGGAAGCTGAGGTTTGAAGTGGAATGGAAAATGAATTCTTCTCTAGTCCTTTGAGGTGGCCTGTGTAGGTCAGTGTGCTGAGGTAGTGGGGGGAATACTTGGGACACTTCCTGTGCATTATCAGTTCTGGGCATAGAGGTCGTCATTTTCCCAAGCAGCAAACCCAGCACAGTTCATCAAAAAGAGGGAAGAAAGACGTCCCTTTTCAATTAGATGACAGATTTAACAGGATGACAGCATGGGCAGTGAAGACTCCAGTTCAGTAAAGTACTTGACCATATGCTTAAATCTGACTGAAGTCAAGTTAAATAAACTTAATCACAAACTTAAGGGCTCTGCTGAGCAGCGGCCTAGAGTAGTTCCCATCCCCTTCCACATGAGGATCAAGGTGCTTTCAGATATTGCCATACGTGATAGAGATTTTTTCTGGTTACACAATATGGCTGTGACTTTTGTTACCAATATGAAAGCACCAAACCTTCATAAACAGGTTTATCTGGAATGCAAGTGGCACAGAATGGAGAGGCATTTCTACAACTCAGTGCTTCAATACAAATGTAACACACCTTTTCATATTTTCCAGGATCACTTGTTGTTGCCTGCCACCACCCATAATAAGACCAGACGGCCCAAGATGTCTATCGTGTTGCCAGCAATAAACATCAGTGGTAAGTCCAAACCTTGATTTAGGACAAATACTTTAAAATATATATGCCTGGATTGGTCATGGAAGCCAAAATGTAATGTAAGTTTAATAAATCAAGCTGTCAGTTGAGCACTTTGTCACAGCTGGAACCCCATCCAGCGGCTGAGAGCTCAAGCTGTGGCCCAGTTTCACAGCAAGAGCCTACCAGCAGTGAAATTGACATTCTTGTCAGTTTTATAGCTGCTATTATTTCACATTTCATCTCTGGTCCTTCTGTCAGCCTGTGGTAGGGGTTCTTACCTGTGAGCCCTGCATGGCTATCCATGCCCCACGATGCCCCACTTCACTCAGTACAAGTGCTCCTGGTGAAGACATGCTTCACTGGCAGAAGGAGGGCAATGTGGACACCAACAGCCAATTTAATTGCTGCAGTGACTGTAGGTTGACCTAACTTAAGTCGGCCTAATTTTGTAGTGTAGACAAGACCAAAGTGTCCTTCTTGCTGTGAGTTTCCACAGAGAGTCCAAGGCTTGGATCAGCCATAGAAATTGAATTACCCTGTATCCCAGAAAATGGTTCCTTCAGGTCAGGGCTGAAGTACATGGGGAAACTTGCACCACAACTGCTAGTGATGTATCTCTTCTCTGGATAAAGAAAGGACTTCTGTCTCCTGGGCTGCCAGTCCAGCATCTTTCACCAATGTTAATTCCACTCACATGCAGATTTGCTTCACCATGTGGGTACATCTGGACTGCAAACAAAAAAAAAAACTTGTGGCAGCAAGTCTCAAAGCCTGAGTCAACTAACTCATAGGGCTGATGCTACAATGCTAAAAATAGTAGTGTACATATTACCTTGTCTGGTTTCAGAGCCTGGGTTCAACCTGAGCCCAAAGGTCTACACTGCTATTTTTAGCCTCATAGCATAAGCCTAAGTCAGTTGTCATGGTCTAAGACTCACTGTTATGGGGTTTGGTTGGTTTGTTTATCTGCTTGCAGTGTAGAGGTATCCTTTGGCTCTGGGAGGCTAGAAATCCTGATATTAATCATGATGCATCAACTGATTGCCTTCATGTTAAGGAGAATGCTACATGCTGAATGTTATTAGTCACCTTGTTGCCCAGGAAGATCTGTTCTTTACTGGGCTTCTTCTTGTAATTTACAGCAGTATAACCAAGGAAAATCTATCCCATAGTTTATAAAGTGTTGGACATCCTTTGTGAAGGAAAAGTGCTATGCAAATGTAAACTGGAATGTTTAAAGCAGTCTAGGAATTTAGCCACACGTCTTCCATCCAGACTAATGGAAGATGAATGGCTAAATCCACTAGATTTCTTGAAAATCTCAACTGAAAGTCCTTATCCTCATTCTGATTACTGAGTGTGGGAGACAACTGATCTAGAGGATGGCCAAGCCTAGATCCTATCACAATGGTGTGTCTTGCTGATCTCTGTCTGAAGCACCATTTGGCATTCATGTTAGTGAGATGTTTATTCTCAGTAGAGAGATCTTGCAGGGTTTTCCCGGCACTCTGTTGAGGGCTCTCGTGTGAAGGAAAGCCAACTATAATTAAAATGTAAACACAAGCTTTTATTTTTAAGCAAATCATGTTTGTTATCGGTATGCAATGAGAATTATTTTAGAAATCTAACTATCCACCAGAGACTAGTTAAAATTTCAGTTGATTTCGTTCCTAAAAAACCTTTGTTTGCAGTTCAGAGTCTCACTGGCTGTATGACAGTGATTCAGAATTGACACACGGGAGGTGCCTTTCTTATAGTTTAAATAAAAACATCTGCCATTAGTCTCCTGTTTACCTAACTGCTGTCAAGATTGTATGGGGCTGTTTACATTCGTCTTTACATCACAATTATAATCTCCACCAGGGGTGGGCAAACTACAGCTCACAGTCCAGATCCGGCCTGTGGGACTGTCCTGACCTGCCAGCCTGAGCTCCTGTGGGGGAGGCTGCTCTCGGCTCCTACCCCACCTTCCCTGCTCTCCTGGAGCCTCAGCACGCCTGAGCTCTGGTGGGGGAGGCTGCTCCTGGCCCCTCCCCCACCTTCTCAGGTCTCCAGAGCCTCAGCGCACCATGGAGGCCTGCCCGTTCCTCTGGGAGAGTGGTGCAGCGTATCTCGCTCCCACCGGGCCACCAGCGTGGTAAGGGGGCTGGGGTTTTGATTAAGGCAGGGAGTCCCGGGGGCAGTCAGGGGACAGGGGGCTGTTGAATGCGGCGGAGGTTCTAGGCAGGAGATGGTCAGGGGACAGGGAACAGGTGGGGAAGTTGGATAGGGCATGGGAGCCCCGGGAGACCTGTCAGGGGACAGAGGTGTGGATAGGAGTCAGGGCAGTCAGGAGACAGGGAGGAGGGGGAGTTGAGAAGAGGGTGGGGTTCTGCGGGGGCAGTTATGGGCTGGTGTCTCTGGAGAGGGCAGTCAGAGGGCAAGGAGCAGAGGGTCTTAGATAGTGAGTGGGGTCTCGGGGTGGTGGTTAGGGTGGGGGGGTCTTGGTAGGGGGCAATCGGGGCAAGGAGCGGGGGAGTTGGATGGGTCTGGGATTCTGAAGGGGGCAGTCAGGGGGCAGGAAGTGGGAGAGGGACAGATAAGGGGTAGGGCCAGGCTGTCTGGGGAGGCATAGCCTTCCCTGACCTGGCCCTCCGTGCAAGTTTTCAAACCCAGTGTGGCCTTCAGGCGAAAATGTTTGCCCACCCCTGATCTGCACTGTGCTGGACCAAAGTGTCCATTCTTCCTCCTATGCTGCCTGGGTTGTTTCATATTGTATAGATTCACTGTTACCCTTAGAATCGTATAATCATAGAATATCAGGGTTGGAAGTGACCTCAGGAGGTCAAGTCCAAGGAGGACTCCAAGTCCAGGAGGTCTAGTCCAACCCCCTGCTTAAAGGACTAGGACAAGGAGGACTCCAACTCCAGGAGGTCTAGTCCAACCCCCTGCTTAAAGCAGGACTAACCACAACTAAATCATCCCAGCTGGGCTTTGTCAAGCCTGACTTTAGGAACTTCTAAGGAAGGAGATTCTACCACCTTCCTATGTAACCAGTACCAGTGCTTCATCATCCTCCTAGTGAAAAAAGTTTTTCCTAATATCCAGCCTAAATCTTCCCCACTGTAACTTGAGACCATTACTCCTTGTTCTGTCATCTGGTACCACTGAGAACAGTCTAGATCCATCCTCTTTGGAACCCCCTTTCAGGTAGTTGAAAGCAGCTATCAAATCCCCTCAGTCTTCTCTTCTGTAGACTAAACAATCCCAGTTCCCGCAGCCTCTCCTCATAAGTCATGTGCTCCAGGCCCCTAATCATTTTTGTTGCCCTCCTCTGGACTCTTTCCAATTTTTCCACATCCTTCTTGTAGTGTGGGGCCCAAAACTGGACACAGTACTCCAGATGAGGCCTCACCAACGTCGAATAGAGGGGAACGATCACATTCCTCGATCTGCTGGCAATGCCCCTACTTATAAAGCCCAAAATGCTGTTAGCCTTCCTGGCAATAAGGGCACACCGTTGACTCATGTCCAGCTTCTCGTCCACTGTAACCCCTAGGTCCTTTTCTGCAGAACTGCTGCCTAGCCATTCGGTCCCTAGTCTGTAGCAGTGCATGGGATTCTTCCGTCCTAAGTGCAGGACTCTGCACTTGTCTTTGTTGTACCTCATCAAATTTCTTTTGGCCCAATCCTCTAATTTGTCTAGGTCCCTCTGTAGCCTATCCCTACCCTCCAGTATATCTACCACTCCTCCCAGTTTAGTGTCATCTGCAGACTTGCTGAGGGTGCAGTCCACCCCATCCTCCAGATCTTGATAAAGATATTGAATAAAACCAGCCGCAGGACCGACCCTTGGAGCACCTCACTTGATACTGGCTGCCAGCTAGACATGGAGCCATTGATCACAACCCATTGAGCCCGACAATCTAGCCAGCTTTCTATGCACCTTATGGTCCAGCCCATACTTTTTTAACTTGATGCCAAGAGTACTGTGGAGACCATATCAAAAGCTTTGATAAAGTCAAGGAATAGCACATCCACTGCTTTCCTCTCCTCCACAGATCTATTTATCTCATCATAGAAGGCAGGTAGGTTAGTCAGGCATGACTTGCCCTTGGTGAATCCATGCTGACTGTTCCTGATCATTTTCCTCTCCTCCAAGTGCTTCAGAATTGATTCCTTGAGGACTTGTTCCATGATTTTTCCAGGAACTAAGGAGAGACTGACTGGCCTGTAGTTCCCTGGATCCTCCTTTTTCCCTTTTTTAAAGATGGGCACTAAATTAGCCTTTTCCAGTCATCCATTTCAATAATGGTCAATGGCTCTGCAATCACATCCACCAACTCCGTTAGCACCCTCGAATGCAGTGCATCGGCCCCATGGACTTGTGCTCATCTAGCTTTTCTAAATAGTCCTGAAGAACTTCTTTCTCCACGGAGGGTTGGTCACCTCCTCTCCATACTGTGCTGTGCAGGGCAGTTGTCTGGGAGCTGACCTTGTTCGTGAAGACAAAGGCAAAAAAAGCATTGAGTACATTAGTTTTTTCCACATCTTCTGTCGCTAGGTTCCCTCCCGCATTCAGTAAGGGGCCCACACATTTCTTGAGTTTCTTCTTTTTGCTAACATACCTGAAGAAACCCTTCTTCTTATTCTTAATATCCCTTGCTAGCTGCAACTCCCAGTGTGATTTGGCCTTCCTGATTTCACTCCCACATGCCTGAGCAATATTTTTATACTCCTCCTTAGTCATTTGTCGATTCTTCCACTTCTTATAAGCTTCTTTTTTGTGTTTAAGGTCAGCAAGGATTTCACTGTTAAGCCAAGCTGGTCACTTGCCATATTTGCTATTCTTTCTACTCATCAGGATGGTTTGTTCCTGCAACCTCAATAAGGATTCTTTAAAATGCAGCCAGCTCTCCTGGACTCCTTTCCCCCTCATGTTATTCTCCCAGGGTATCTTGCCCCATCAGTTTTCTGAGGGAGTCAAAGTCTGCTTTTCTGAAGTCCAGGGTCTGTATTCTGCTGCTCTCCTTTGTTCTTTGTATCAGGATCCTGAACTCATGGTCACTACCTCCCAGGTTCCCATCCACTTCTGCTTCTCCTACTATTTCTTCTCTCTTTGTGAGCAGCAGGTAAAAAAGAGGTCTGCCCCTAGTTGGTTCTTCCAGCACTTGCACCAGGAAATTGTCCCCTACACTTTCCAAAAACTTCCTCTTCCTGGTACCTTTCTCCATCCTCATGCTGAGGAAGAAGCATAAAAAACAGGGCAGTCTCCAGTCCTGAAGAGGAACAAGTGGGGAGTAACTAGCACAGTAAGACCCATGCCAGGCCCCTTGTCCTCTCCAGAGGAGTTGCTGGCTGCAGTAACTCCACCTAAAATGTCAAGTCCAGTCTGGGATACATCCCCAACTGCCAGGAGCAAACAAACTTGGGGCTGGAAGCCGAGGAGCTGAAGACTTCTTCACACAGCTTAGTTGATATCCTGGCTGTAGCGGCTCTCTCCAGAATGGCCCTGCCAGTTAATGAGGTGGTGTTGGGACCTATCAGGGGGATATGGAAGACCCCTTAGTCTCTGACCCCTTCCTCAAAAAGGGTAGAGAAGTACTATGTTCCAGTCAGTGCATTTGAGTGCCTGTACTCACAACACCCCACCCTGCCCAAGTCCCTAACCAGAAGGCTCTGTTGGGGAGATCTCATTTTAATCTGTGGGACTCTGTGGTCAAGTTTAAGGATTCCCTCCTGCAGGAGTCAAGGTAGGAGTTCATGGCCATCCTGGGGGAATTGCAAGATGGTGGCCAGGACTTCCCTCCAGGCAACTCTGGTTCAACAAGCTTCAACAAACCTTGCTAGGTAGAAAAAAAACTTCCACCAGGGCTACCTACCTGGCTAAGTGGAAATGTTTCACTTGTTGGGCCTCCGAATGGAATTTTTCTCCATCTCAATCTTCTCTGCAGTCTATCTTGGGCTATCTGCTCCTCCTAAAACATCAAGGTCTGGCTCTCTCATCTATTAAGGTTCACTGGGCAGCCATCTCAGCCTTCCGTTCTCCAGTGCAGGACAGATCAGTGTTCTCCCACAAGATGACAGTCAGATTTCTCAAAGGCTTGGAAAGATTATACCCTCAAGTTTGCAACCCAATTCCCCCATGAGACCTAAACCTGGTCTTGTCGAAGCTCATGGGGCCTCCCTTCGATCCACTAGCATCTTGTTCCTTAGTATTCCTCTCTTGGAAAGTTGCCTTCCTGGTGGTGATCACCTTGGCCAGAAGGGACTCAGAGATCAAAGCCCTGACATCAGAACCACCTGATACAGTGTTCTTAAAAGATAAGGTCCAACTGTGCCCCCATCTCACCTTCCTGCCAAAGGTGATGTTGCAATTCCACAACAACATGATATTTTTCTGCCTGTCTTCTTTCCAAAACCTCACAAGACAGCTAAAAAACGTCGGGTCCATACATTATATGTAAGGTGGTCCCTGGCTTTCTATATCAAGAGGACTATGCCCTTCCGCAAGTCTCTGCAACTCCTTATTGCAGTAGCAGAAAGGATGAAAGTACTACCAGTGTCATCCCAAAGAATCTCATCCTGGATAACCGCCTGTATCTGGGTTTGCTATGAGCAGGAGAAGGTTCCACCGCCAGTCATCATAACAGCTTATTCCACGAGGGCTCAGGCTTTGTCAGCAGCATTCTTCATGCAAATACTAGTCCAGGACATCTGCATGGACATCTGTTCATACCTTCACATCCCACTATGCCATCACCAACAGACAATGATGATGCCAGTTTCAGAAGAGAAGTGTTGCAGTCAGCACATCCATAAACTCCGAGCCCCCCTGCGAGGGTACTGTGAGTCACCTAGAATCAAATGGTCATGAGCAAGCACTCAAAGAAATAAAAACAGTTACTAACCTTTTATAACTCTTCTTTGAGATACGTTGCTCATGTCCATTCCATGTCCTGCCCTCCTAACTGGTGGAGCTATCAGCAAGAAGGAACAAGGAGGGTGCAGCACCCCTTATAGTGGTACATGTGCACAGACTCCAGGAGGTGTGAGGCTGGTCCTACCGATACCACTAAAGGAAAAATCTCCGGCAACTGTGCATGCAGCATGCACACACCTTGCATGGAATGAACATGAGCAACACATCTTGAAGAACAACCATTATGAAAGGTTAGTAACCTCTTTTTTTTGTAAAAGTGACAAAGAGTCCTGTGCCACCTTAAAGACTAACTAAAGTATTAGAGCATAAGCTTTCGTGGGCTAACACCCACTTCGTCGGATGCATGCATCCAAGGTGGGTACTAGCCCACGAAAGCTTATGCT
>ML677390.1:468545-520716 GCA_007922305.1 Dermatemys mawii
AGCATAAGCTTTCGTGGGCTAGTACCCACCTTGGATGCATGCATCCGACGAAGTGGGTGTTAGCCCACGAAAGCTTATGCTCTAATACTTTAGTTAGTCTTTAAGGTGGCACAGGACTCTTTGTCACTTCTGCAATTCCAGACTAACACAGCTACCCCTCTGATTCTTATTTTTTGTGACTCTCAGGACAGCCTTGGGCACAAGCAAAGCCAGCAATCAGCTGGGTTCCCACTTTTGGGGATTGAAATTTAGAAGACATTATAGCATGTCAGTCCTATGGACTCATATGGAGTGTTGCCAGAATGGAAGAGAGTGGATATGCCTTTCAGGTTTATCAGGTAGATATGAATTGACCAAGATGGGGTTGTACTCTCCTGCAGATTTTATCTCCCATCTGATTCGAGGGCAGGCTGCCATTTAGCAGGATGCCATCTCTGCTGAGTCTGTTCTTTTTTCCAGGATTATTCACAACTTTTCATTGCTGTTCTTTGATGTAAAATCTTTGATTGTTTCCAGTGATCTCTGTCTTCGTTCTGATGCATTAGCCGTGAATCCCTGCTCTCTTGGTTTGGACAGTACTTTGTGTCTCTCACTTTCCCCAGATTCCCTCTTTGGCACCAGTCTGCCTTAGCTTTGTGAACAGCACTGTGTAGAGGTATCTGCTACAGCAACAGTCCTGTGCAGGGATCTGGAGTAATCCAGCCGTTTTATTTGTTTTTTCCAGCACCTCTCATATTGATGTTTCAGGTGTTGGTCTGTTACCTAGGTGTGTGTTGGATTCTCCAGAAGTCTTTAAATCAAGACTAGATATCTTTCTAAAATGTATGCTGTAGCTCAACAGAAGTTATGGGCTTCATGCAGAAATTACTGGGTGAGGTTCTCTGGCCTGTGCTATCACAATGATGTCTTCTCTGGCATTAAAATCTGTGAATCTATTGATGTGAGAATTTTCTGTTTTGGGTGAGGTTATTGCTCTCCTGATCAAGAGATGAGAATTGGTGAATTGGGGTCTGATGATGATATAAAGGAGTGGATCATGCTTTTCTTTGGCTTTAATTTTTGATCCTCTGATGCCTTACATTGAATGGCATGTTTTCTGCTTTGGTTGATTCATCACCAGAAACTGCATATTCATCAACTGTAACCATCTCACTTCTGCTGTGCAGCCTGTATTTCTGGAGTTCCTGTGTGCATGTAGAAGAACAGAGGAAGGGCTTCTCTTTGGGAGTTTCCAATGCAAAAGGAGAGGCAGCTAATCATATGAATTTTCCCACATCGCACCCCTCCGCATCCCTTCCCGCAGCCTGAAGTTCCACACTTCCTTGTGACTACACAGATAAAAGCTGGCCCACCTATACAATGGGCTTCCCATCTCTGTCTGATTAGGAACATCTTTGGGTGGCCCTCTTGCACCATGTTGGTTCTTGTCCCATTCAGGTGTGTGCATGCTATCCCAAAATGGAGCAGACTGGAATACAGATCAACCTAAGTCCATGTAGGTTAGAGCATGCCAATAGAGTGGGAGGCAGCAGACTCCAGATAGTACAATTGAAGTGTTACGCTTACTTGGAAAGGTTTGAACCAAGTGGTGTGTCCTTGTCAGCACTCTGTTCGGGGGCAGTATAACAGCAGCATTCAATTTTAACACCAATATTGTCTTTAGTTTCATTCCCATTCTAGTAGGAATAAAATAATGTCTCCTAGGAATCGCACACACTAGTGGGTAGAAAGATTGATGGCAACTTTCAGGAGGTTCCTATTCATCCAGGCCCCTTGGTGTACCAGATTTTCACAAAGGGTTAAGAGATCTGTCACCAATGAGTAACATCTCTGACTCTCTCAGATCTGATTTTCCCAAAAATTACTAGCACTGTTGCTCGAGCTACAGATACCAGCAGAGTATCACTTGCCTCTAGCTCTGGCCTTTCTCAAGAGCATTAGGGTGGCCTAGGAGGCTATTTGATCCTTCTGCTTAGCATCCAGGGTTCCTGAATTCTGCAGCTACTGAATCCACAACTTGGCCCAGATCTGTACTCCAGAAACCAAATATTTAGCTTTTAAAAGAATTAGCAGGTAGATGTATAGTGGTTGGCCAGGCTGAGTGGCCCTGCATCGCTCACAGTGTGGGGAAGAGGGCCCAGAATCCTACACTCCCCATCACTGAGCACGTGAATAGAATTGTTGGTGGCTTTAACCTCCATAAAGGAGGCAAGAGAAGAGCAGAGTCCTGACCTCGTAGCACTGACTCTCATGTCAGCTATCGCAATTCCCGTATCTTCCAGCTTTTTAAGAAGCACATTTGTCATACCAGCTCCTGTAGTATCATCAATGTCAATAAATTCTAAAAAATGCTCTCTGACAGTCACCATTGCAGGGACATTTTCACTAGGTTTTGTTGTTACAAAACGCACCATTAAAGTCATTTCTTCCGTATGGCTGATGTCAGATGTGCAGTGCAGAATAACAGAGTAATATTTTGCTGACTTTAGATCTGCGACAATCTTCTATTTGACTTTTGTTGCCAGTAATTGTATGATCTCGTTTTGAATTGTTTTTCCAAGGTAGTGGTGTGTGTACATTTCTTGAGTGGCGACTTTTCTTAGATGCTCCTGGAGTACAGCATCAAACTCGGCCATCAGCTCCACAATTTTACGGAAGTTTCCATTGTTTGGCACATTCAGCTGATCTGAAGTGCCACTCGGTGCTAGGTTTTGGGTTCAAGCATTTTCACAATGGCAATGAGCTTTTTCAGAACATTTTGCCAGTAAAGAGACTCTGATGGAATCTTCTCTTGATGCTGCTCATCTATGGTGACCTTTAACCTTAGTCTCATTTCAAGCTCTTTCCACCTATGGAATGCTCTCTGGTGATTTGCTGCCTTCTCATGGCATGCCAGATTTCTAGCCAGATTTTTACAGTCCTTTGTTTCTGTAGAACTGAATGAGGCTGAAACATTACACTGGAAGAGTTTGCAACGAAAACAGTATGCAGCATTCTGGGGTTTTGAGTACATAAGCCATGGCCTTTCCACTTTGTCACCATTGGGGATTTCACACCAGTAATGTGTTGGATGGAAACTTCTATTTTCATTGTCTTTGGGGAACATGAAAGTTTTCACTTGCTGTGGTCCATGCCGTACAAGGAAATCCCTTAAGCTACTGCTCAAGTGGGTCCATAGCCCTGGATCACCTAGACTTAAGAAACTAAACTCAGCAGGGGCTGTTTCTTGCGCCTCCACCACACACTTCTTTGATCTACACTTTTCTTCAGGAATGTGCATAACTACATCCATTTGAGATGGAGATATGGATGCTGCAGTAGCTCCCAGGTCACCTGCACTCTGATTAACTGAAAGATCAGGCATCTCCTCATCACTCACAGACTCAATGGAGCCAGAAGGGTCACTGTGAACATTTGTGTCTATGTATCTCAGGAGAACTCCTTCCTACTTAGATAGAAAAGCTTGCTTTGCTTTCTTTTTCTGAATGCTGCCTCATAGGGTCATTTTCTTCTTTCATTCACGACTGCTGTTCTGTGCCAGCTATAGTAGCTCTCAAAGGGGACAAATAAGCAGGCTGATACCAGGGTGTGAGTGAGGGAAGATACTGGCGTCTTAAGGGCCTAACTGGCTCCTACTACATCAGTTGACAGCCTGTTCTCTTCAAGTGTGTTCAGGGAAGCAGCAGGAAACAGGAAGCTCCCTGAGAAGTTGATGTTAATCAATCCACGCTGCTGGAGGTGCTAGAGAGGTACATAAGATGCTCCTCCTCCTCTTTTTCTCTGCAACTCCTGCTGCTTTCTGTTATTCCCTCTCACCTTTTCTCCTGCCTGCCCGTTATGTCTCTTGTGCCCTCCTTCCTCCAGCCCAGCACGCCGCCATCTCTGTGCATCTAGAGCAGAGAGAATACATATGCACCAGCAGCAGACACAATTTTCTACACTCTGGGCCTTAGTTGTGCCCCACCATAGTCTGGCACCTCAATTCACCTCATGGTAAGGCCTTCCCTGTCCATATACCAAGAATCACAGGAATATTAAAATTACTCCTAATACCAAAAAACCTGTCACTTACCCCAGATCAATTGTGCTTTAGGTCGCATCCCAAAGATGAAGCTTATAGCCAATCCTATAGTAAACTATATAAAGATTTAATAAATAGTATGACAGAGTCAGACCAGAAGAGTATAGGAGAGTGCTGGAAGGCAGGTATATCAGCCTCAGGATGTGTAGGTCCCTGTTCCCTGGATAGCCAAACAAAGGCTACTCCAGGCCAATCAGGAAGCTTCTAGAAAGGAGTAGAAACAGCTAGCCTGATTGGGACACCTGAAGCCAATCAGGCACTGGCTGAAACCAGATAAAAACCTCCCAGTTAGTCAGGTGGGCTGTGGGTGTCAGGAGCTGTGGAAGGAAGTTATGCTGTTGGTGAGACTGAGTGGTGGACAACATATCATCCAGAAGGAAGGAGGCCCTGAGGTAAGGGTGAAGTGGAGTTTGAAGAAGCAGGGACTGCTGTGGGGAAGTAGCCCAGGGAATTGTATTGTGTTTTGTGGATAAAAGGTCAGCCATCTTAGCTGATACTATTAGGGTCCCTGGGCTGGAGTCCGGAGTAGAGGGAGGGCCCGGGCTCCCCCCTTTTCTGCCTCCCTTAATTAGTTACTGAGAAAGGGAGGTCACTCTGGGTCTAGATGAGTTTCTGAGGCCCCTAAATCTGCCAGGAAGTGCAGGACCCACAAATACAGACTCGGAACTTTGTCTCAAAAGGAAAAGGAAATTAAAGAGTTATTTACAAGGTTAAACAAGAAATCATAGACGCAGTCTTAGGTTTCGAAAAGTAATATAGGCTTCTATAATCAGCAAGCTTTATTCGTCCTTTAGTTGGGGATCTCTTGCTTATGCTGAAATGTCTTGCCTACCCAGAGACTAAGCAGCACAGAGGTCCTTAGTTCCTTTGGTTTTGGGTTTTTATCCCCCTTCTGCCATGTCCTCTGAGCTGCAAACTCAGCTGGTGGGAGGAGTCCATTTGTATGACTCATCTTTATGAAGAGGAGAGCAGAACAAGAAAAGTCTTTAGTTCTTTTGTTAATAGTTTCTCAATAAAAATGTAGGGAGTTTCTAGAGCCTATCTGGTATCAATGGGCCTGCTATTTTGTGAGGGACTTAGCAATTTCTGTAGAAGAGCAGCTCTTCAGACTAACGTATGTCCCTCTTCTATATGGTGATTCATACAGCCACAGAGGCTCACATTTCACCCACTCAGGTTTTACATTACAATATGGAATACACATAGTACAAATAAGCTTAAGGCAGGCAGCAACTCGCAAACATTTAATAAAGTCCAAACACTACACACTTTCCTATAATTCAAATTCCTGCTCTATGAATATTAACCCACAAGTGAACCAGAGAGATTCCAGCTATGCATCTGTCAGTGTACAGTTGAGACACGAGGACAGTGGCGTGAACTGGCGTCTGGTCCGTCAGCATCACAACACAGCCAGTACTACATTATACTCTCCCTACATACATGCCATTCCATGCACATCAGTGGTATAGAATATCACACTGAGGCAGGAGTGGGCAAACTTTTTGGCCCGGGGGCCACACTGGGTCTACAAAATTATATGGAGGGCTGGGTAAGGGAAGGCCCCACCCCCAAGCCGGCCCCCTCCCACTTCTGAACCCAAACCGGACCCCTCCCACTTCCTACCCACTGGCTGCCCCCTCAAAATCCCCATCCGATACACTCCCATCCCCTGACTGTCCCTTCCAGAGACCCCTAACCACCCCCAGTACCCCACCCAATTCCCCTGCTCCCTGTCCCCTGACTACTCCAACCCCATCCACCCTCCCACCCCCTAACCACCACCCCAGAACCCTACCCCCTATCCAACCCACCCTGATCCCTGACTGCCCCCTCCAGACTATCCCCCAACCACCGCCCTGGAACCCCCCAATCCCCCCTCCGCCCCCTTACCATGAGTGTTGGCCCGGCTCTGTTGGAAGAGGGGGAGCGCACAGCCCCAGCCCCCCGGAGTGCTGCCTGCGCGGCGCGGCTCCAGGGAGCGCACAGCCCCGGCCCCCCGGAGTGCCGCCCGCACGGCGCAGCTCCAGGGAGCGCACAGCCCCAGCCCCCGGGAGTGCTGCCCCAGTGGCATGGCTCCGGGGGAGGGGCTGAGCACGCATCCCCAGTCCCCAGGGTGCCGCCTATGTGGTATGGCTCCGGGGAGGGGCTGAGCGCGCAGCCCTGGCCAGCCGCCGGAGAGCCGCCCCCGTGGCGCTACTCCGGGAGAGGGGCTCAGCATGCCGCCCATGCGGCGCGGCTCTGGGAAGGCGCTGACAGCACAGCCCCGGCCCCTGGAGTGCTGCCTACATGGCGGGGCTCAGGGAAGCGGGGAGCACGCAGCCCCGGCCGCAACGCTACGCGGCGCAGCTCTGGGGGAGGGGCGGGGGCAGCCTCACTGGCCGGGGGGCCGGATGGGACGGTCCTGTGGGCCGGATCCGGCCCATGGGCCGTAGTTTGCCCACCACTGCACTGAGGTCTGTTCTACAGATTAAGGAGAAAAGTTTGGTCCTAACTTTGTGAAATTGCCTTCACCATCTCTGTAACATCAAATTCTGATTGTGCCATGCATTCTTGTTCTAAGTCTGAGTCCGACTAACCTATCTGCAAATGTTCTAAATTGAAGATTACATAATTCCTACTAATATTAAATTCTAGGTGGCAAATACATTTTTACAATTGTTTTGTGATTTGCAGCCCATTGTTAGTAGCGGTGATAGCTTTTTATTTCTGTAGTGAAATGAAGCATAATTCCATAATGAAATCACACTGTTTAAATGCACAAAAAATAAATGGACGGTGGAGCAAATAAGGAGGCTTGGACATGAGTTTTCTGCCTTGAGAAAACTGTTGGAGAAAATTCTCAAGATTAAGCCTGAAAAAGGCTGTGAAAGAGTATAACAGCCTTTTTCAGTCTTTGGATTGCAACCCCTCAGGCACTGCCATTGGTTGGCTGAGACCACTGTTGGCCCTGGTCCTACACCCTGGCTCTAGTCTTTCTCTAAAGTAGATTTCTGCCCCTACTTCGACCAAGTCCCCCCTGCCTATGGCATGGATTCTAGCACTTCCTGCTATGAACCTCCAAAGAATCTCCTGCAGATCCAAGGAGGGCCATTTGGGAGTCATTGCATGTTAGTGCCACAGTATGAAAGAAATTAGAACTAAACATATAGTCCAATGGCCAAATGCCATGTCCCAGGCATTTAAAAAAAGAGCTTTCCAAATTCCACTAACCACCCCAACTTCAGTGTGAAATGATCCCTGATCTCCTGCATCCCACTCTGGCTGCTGGGATCGGACTGTCAAATTGTAATAAGCCTAGGAAATCCAGTCAGTGTGCCAGGGCTAACACCCTTAGCGACAGATCCTCACCTTTCACCTGAAACACAACCTGGCATTAGGAGTCACTGTGCTGTTACAGGTACCAGCTCCAGGGGAAAGGGCACTTATTCCTTGCACAGCTTCCCAGGGCTCGTCACAGGTCTCCCACCTGAGACTGCAAGATCTGGCAGGATATGCCACAATAGGATTGCCCGGCCCTATACAGGGCCGACTATAGGCACCAGCAGAGCAAGCACGTGCCTGGGGCAGCCCTTGGTAAGGGGTGGCATTCCGTCCATTGTTAGGGCGGCGCAGTCCAGGTGGCAGTAGGGTTTTTTTTGCTTGGACAGTTCAGGTGACAGCAGTCCGAGTGTGTGTTGAGGTGTTTTTTTTGTTTTGTTTTGTTTTTTGCTTGGGTTGGCAAAAATGATAGACCTGGCCCTGGCCCTATGAATCCTTTAAAGGACCATTATTATTGTGTGACAAATACCACAGTGTAATCTCTGCCTTCCACCACAATGTTCCCTCTCCCACGTTCATGTCCCCTGTGACAGGCAGAATCTCGGAAGAGCATGAGAAGCTTGCTGAAGTTCAAGGAATGATAAAATCCCTTCTTCTCATGGTTCATGTGCTACAACCCTGAGAGGGAATCTCTGGGAATTTGGCTTCCCAGTT
This sequence comes from Dermatemys mawii, assembly GCA_007922305.1. Taxonomy (NCBI): domain Eukaryota; kingdom Metazoa; phylum Chordata; order Testudines; family Dermatemydidae; genus Dermatemys; species Dermatemys mawii. The sequence goes on from ML677390.1 coordinate 476,602, forward strand.
GTTCTCATGTAACATCTCATTCCTGGAAGGGGTGGGGGTGAAACTGAGCCTGTGGGCTTTGACTCTGTTTGCATTTCTCGGGCAGCTGCACTGGAGACTGGAGTTCCGCCTTTGCTCAAGTTCAGCCATTCTTTAGCCAGCAGATTTTTTTCTTACTGAACAGTTGTTAAAAACATGTTTATTTGGGGGCAGAGCAGCTGGGGTGAAGGACTGTGCTCTCTACCAGGACTCTGGGGTTGGAGGACTCTCCAGGGCACAGCTGCCTCTGTGCACTGGGAAGCAGACAACTGCCAGGAGAGCCCATCAAGCACTGATGCCTTGGCCTAGAGACACAATCCTCTTCCCATCTGCAATACAGAATCTATCACCTACGGCACACAAGCCTATTCCCCTTTCCCCCCCCCGCTAAAGCCCCCCCCCCCCCCCGCATGACTATTCATTGCCCCCTGCAGCCCTGTGCACTGTCTGCCCCCAAACTGCTGCAGCTCTGAAAACATAATAACTGCTGAATTGTTCACAGCAGGGGTTCAGAGAAATGCAACCATGGCCTAGCTACATGCACTGTACAGAGGAAAGTCTCTGCATCCTTAGAGGACCACAAAAAGAGTTATTGTGCTCTTAGGATCTACCCAACTTTTCAGGGCAGCTACAGTCATGGGAGTCTGCAATTCCCAACCCTTGACCCTTCCCTGCCTCACCATTTTGATTACGACACCACAGTTTATTAGACTAGGCCAAAACCTACAGTTTTTAAAAACCGTCAAACCAAACAAAAAATCTAGCCTGAATACAAAGGGTTTGATTAGAAGTGTGACTGGGTAGTTTTGCATCTAAACTTCCTCCTCACTCATTTAGTCAGCTCGCTAGCTGTTTGTGAGGCTTTGGCACAGGGCTGGTGGGTGGGAAGGGGCTGTGGCCAGCTCCTGAATGCTATGGTCACAAGATCACCAACTAGCAATGCAGTATCTAGGAGGGAGACCCATGCAGTCATTATGCTGGGGAACAAGGTTCAGGGCGGGAGGAAAGATTACAGCCCCAAGCCCTGTGCTGAGAACATCTTAATCCAACCCAGCAATCTGGCCCATTGTTTGCATTTCTTAGCAATGCCATTCAGTGGGAAATACACAAGGAGACCTGGGTAGGAACAGTACCTTTGAATGCTCCAAGGGTCCATTTTAACTTGGTGTCTGATGGACAGTTAAGCTTTACCACTTAGGTAAGGCCATTGAAAGGATTTTTTTCTGGAAATGAGCTCAAATTCATTCTGTTTTTTAAAAGAAAAGTGATTTGGCTCGAAAAGCAAATACTTTCCCCATTGCCTCAAGCAATACAGCATGGAAGACAAATCTGTCTTTTAGAACCACTGATATGTTCTGATGAGTGTACTTTTAGTGTCCATAGCTGTTACAGTACCACTGCTATGTTTAAGACTTATTTGGTAGTGCATAGTGACTCTTCCAATGGAAACATTGTCCAGCCTACTGAGCATAGCATTAATGAGAACAGTTGCAGAAATTTAAACAGCAAATGGGCTGCAAGTGAGCTACATTTGGGGAGAACTGTACTGGTTCAACAGAAAGATGCCTAAATTGTGAGAAGCCAGAGCACTGTCATAGGCCTGGTCTTCACTATGACTTAACTTTGACTTTAGCGATGTTAAGTCGACATAAATGTGCATCCATCCTCACACAGCCACCATTTCCGTCGATTTAAAGGGCCCTTAAAATCGATTTCTGTACTCCTCCCTGAGCAGAGGAGTAGCGCTGAAATCGACATCTCTGGGTCGACTGTGGCTTAGTGCGGACGCATGTAGACTTTATTGGCCTCTGGGAGCTGTCCCACAGTTCTCCATTGTGACCGCACTGGACAGCACTCACAATGCTCCACTGTGACCGCTCTGGACAGCAGTCTCAACTCGCTGCTCTGGCCAGGTAGACAGGAAAAGCCTCGGGAACATTTGAATTTCATTTCCTGTTTGGCCAGCGTGGTGAGCTCACCTGCACAGGACAATCACCATGCAGAGCTCCTCAGCACAAGGCACCATGCAGAGCTCATCAGCACAGGAGACCAGCCAGCGCAAAAGAGCTCCAGCATGGTCCACACAGGAGGTGTTGGATCTGATTGCTATCCGGGGAGAGGAATCCGTGATGGCAGAACTCCGTTACAACAAATGGAATGCCAACATGTTTGCCAGAGTCTCCAAGGCCATGCTGGATAGGGGCCACAGCAGGGATGCACAACAGTGCCACGTGAAAATTAAGGAGCTGAGGCAAGCAATCCAGAAAACAAAAGAGGCAAATGGATGCTCTGGGGCACCGCCACGGACATGCCGATTCTACAACGAACTGAATCAAATACTAGGGGGGCCCCCACCGCCGTTGCACCGATGTCCGTGGACTCCTCCGATAGGGTAGTCATGAGGCATGAGGATTTGGATGATGATGAAGCTGATGAGGAAGATGATACCACGCAGCAGCAGGCAAGTGGAGAAACCCTGTTCCCAGACAACCAGGACCTGTTTATCACTCTGGAGCCAATACCCTCCCAGCCCTCCCAAGGTGGTACTCCAGAACCAGATGTCAGCGAAGGGACCTCTGGTGAGTGTGGGATAAGATAAGGCATGATTTAAAAGGAAGAATTTATTAATGATTAACTTGCCCTGAGGACTTGAAATGCATGCATGGCTAGTACAGCTACTAGAAAAGTCTGTTAACGTTTTCGGGGATGGAGCACAAATCCTCCAGGGTCATTTACATGAAGCTCTCCTGCAGATACTGTAGAAACCTTTGCAGGAGGTTTCTGGGAAGAGCAGTCTTATTTCGTCCTCCATGGTAGGACACTTTCCCACGCCAGGCTGGTAGCAAGTAGTCTGGTATCATAGTATGACAAAGCATGGCAGCATATGGCCCCGGGGCTTGCTGACATTCCAGCAACATCCGTTCTTTATCTCTCTGTGTAATCCTCAGCAGAGTGATATCGTTCATGGTAGCCTGTTAGAAATACAGGACTGTAAGTAAGGGAACAGTCATTTGGGAACCACTGGGCTGCTCATATATGTGGCTGTAAAGAAACCCTCCCATTATCCCAAGCAGCATGTGTGTGTTTGGGTGTAGGGGGGTGGAATCACGCTGGGCGGCTTATGTTTCACTAGCAGGGATCCTCCATGATAGCAGCCATGTGGTAGGGGAGGGGCGGAGCCACACGGTGGTTGGGGAGTGGGCTGGTTAGTATGGGAAAGGAGAGCGCTGCTGTAAAGAATGTTGAACAAACCGAAAGACTATGGCTTACCATGGCCGCCTGCGGGGTGAGTTCTGTTTCCCGGCCCTGCGTGTCTGATGTCTCTGACACAAAAGCTGCACTCACTCAATTTAAGGTGCAAAACGTGACCTTGTACAGAAAACATATGTGCTCTGTGAATACTTTGTTTCACCATGAAAGACTATTCCCATTGTGCTGTACAATGTATCTTCCTTATAACCTTGTCTCCGATCTTTCACCCTGCCTTCAGCTCCCACTAATGTCTCCGTCCTCCCCCTATCATGCCCGTGGCAGAGGCTAGTGCAGATAAGAAAGAGGAGAAAAAAGACACGGGATGAGATGTTTTCTGAACTTATGGATTCCTCCCACATTGAAGGAGCTCACCAGCGTGCATGGAGAGAAACATTTTTAGAGTCCCAGAATACATGGAGGAAAAGCCTTTTAGAGTCCAGGGCAGCAGTAGCAGCACAGGAGGAGAGATGGCAGGAGCGCGAAGAAAGGAGGATGGATGCAATGCTGCGAATAATGGAGAATCAAAGTGACATGCTCCGACGTCTGCTGGAGCTTCAGCAGGACCAAAGATCACCTCTGCAACCCCTGTGTAAACACCTCTCCTCCTCCCCAAGTTCCATAGCCTCCCCACCCAGATGTGGGGTGAGATCGCGGGAGGGGGAGGCTCCGGGGACTGACCCACTCTACCCCACAATACAGCACAAGCAGCAGAAGGCAGAGCAAGGGAGGGGGTTTTCAACAGCAATTTGGGCAGTCACAAAACTGGTTCTCAAGGCTTCCCTGAGGCGCAGTGCCTCCTGGTGCGCTCTTCTACTTGTCCTGGTGTTTGGCTGCTCGTAAGTAGCGGACAGGACATTTGCCTCTGCCTCCCACCCCGCCATCAACATTTCCCCCTTGCTCTCACAGAGATTGTGGAGCACACAGCAAGCAGCAATAACAATGGGCACATTTCTTTCGCTGAGGTCTGAGTGAGTAAGTAACATTTGCCACCTTGCTTTCAGATGGCCAAATACGCGCTCTACCACCATGTTGCACTTGCTCAGCCTGTAGTTGAACAGCTTCTGACTCCTGTCCAGGGATCTTGTGTATGGTTCCATAAGCCAGGGCATTAAGGGGTAGGCTGGGTCCCCAAGGATAACAACTGGCATTTCAACACCCCTCACAGTAATTTTCTGGTCTGAGAAGAAAGTCCCTTGCTCCAGCTATCTAAAAATCCTAGAGTTCCTGAACACACGAGCGTCATGAACCTTTCCCGGCCATCCCACGTAGATGTTGGTGAAACGTCCCTTGTGGTTAACTAGTGCTTGCATGACCATTGAGCAATACCCCTTGCGGTTTCTGTACTCTCCGGCCTCGTTGTCTGGTGCCAACATAGGGATATGAGTCCCATCTATAGCCCCACCACAGTTAGGAAATCCCATCGCGGCAAAGCCATCTACTGTAGTCTGCACGTTTCCCAGGGACACAACCCTGGATAGCAGCAGATCAATGATTGCCCTGGTTACTTACATCACAGCAGCCCCCACTGTAGATTTACCCATTCCAAATTGATTCGCGACTGACCGGTAGCTGTCTGGCATTGCAAGCTTCCCGAGGGCTATCGCCACTCGCTTCTGAAGTGTGAGGGCTGCTCTCATTTTGGTATTCTTGTGCTGGAGGGCTGGGGAAAACAAGTCACAAAGTTCCATGAACATGCCCTTACGCATGCGAAACTTTCTGAGCCACTGCGAGTCATCCCAGATCCGCAGCACTCAGTGCTTGTTTCCCTGGCCCAGATTCGGCGTTCCATAGCATGAGCCTGCCCCATTGCCACCAAAATTGCCAGATTGTCGGACCCTCTACTTTCAAAAACGTCGGTGTCCATGTCCATGTCCTCGTCACTGGCATCACTCTCCTGATAGTGCAGTTGTCTCCTGATCTCCTTCTTGTGCATATGATGCAGCACAAAAGTCCACAACAATGCGTGAGGTATTCACAACAGCCATTACTGCAGCAGTGATCTGAGCAGGCTTCATGCTTGCACTGCTATGGCGTCAGCGCGGAAAAAGGGCGCGAGAAAACTGTTTGCAGTTGCTTTCACGGCGGGAGGGGCACTGCCGGGGGCGGGGGTTAGGGAACGGAGAAAGCTACCCACAATGCACCACGCGAAATGTTGCCTTCTGGGAACTCCAGGAACTGTGGGATAGCTACCCACAATGCACCACTCGCTATGTCGACGCTTTCCACAGTACTGTGGACGAACACTGCCGACTTGCTGTGTTTTGTGGGGACGCACAAAATTGACCTTATACAGTCTGCTTTAAAAAATCGACTGCAAGGTAATCGACCTAAGTTTGTAGTGAACACATACCCATAGATTTCTTCCAGGAGCCAGGGGTTTAGCAGAATTGTTTTCATTTGTTGAAGATGGCAGTTAATAAAAGGCAGCCAAGATCTCATTTTTTCAGGAAGTTATAGCAAATACCATATTTTCCTGGGGCTGTGTTTTTGGTCTTAGTAAGTCTGGTCATTACTTCTCGTGATATAAATCTTGTTCCAGGTCCTCTGCACAGTTAACCAAAGTAGTAAATGAAGGCAGCCTGGAAGATGCGTATCGTTCTCAGCTAAGCGGTCAAACACATCCTTGAAGTTCGAGAATAGTCTCTCCAACAGGATTGCTCAGTAAGATGAGGGCCCATTGAGGATAGCTCTCATAGCTTTAGGACAGTTTAACCGGTAGAGTTTCTGGATCCTGGATGCTGCGGCGACTGAAGTTCCTTCTCCTGGCTTCTCTCATGTTGTTGTTATGGCCCAATGCAGGAGTTGTGTGAGCAGTCGGTGTGTTCTCCTGATATCCCTTCCTCCCAGCTACAATGTTTGCAGACAGGTCTTTAGTGAGTCTGTCTACAAGGAGGTCAAAGTCATCGAAGGAAGCTGTCCTTGACAAGCACACTACCAGCCTTCCTGCGTCCTGTTCTGTCTCTTACCAATTGCCTAGTGCTCTGTAGCTGAGTGACTCAGGCCCATTTAACCAGAGGAATGGCAGCTTTCATGGCAACTTATGGTGAGGCCTTATGAGGCCTTGTCCGCACACACTTGCAGTAGTTTAACTAATGGTGTGTTTTTAAAATCATTTTGTAACCATGGTGCCACATTGTTTGTAAATGTACTTATTTTGAGTTAAGCATGGTTTATTTTTGTTTAGCTTAATCTGTATGGTTAAGTTTGTATGCAGAAAGACCTCAGAAATGTGCAAGCTTGCTACATGGAATTCGGTTGTGCCTTCAGAAATTCCTAGTGTGTCAGCACTGCAGTAAGATCAAATGCTGATTTTAGGAGACAGTGCTTCAGTCAGTGCTTCCTCCCTTTTGAGGATATCCTTGCAAGAGTACGTCTTCTAAAATGGAGCTCTGTGCAGACAATGTGATGAAGGAAAAAAAGCTGTTTTTTCCATTGTCCTTGCTATCTTGCCTCCACAGGGCCACGCCAACCCTCCTGCAACTTCAGAGCTCAACTCTACAGGCATCAGGAGAAACATGCATAGATGTAAGAATCATAGAATCCTAAGGTTAGAAGAAACTGCAAGGGTCATCTAATCTAACTCCTTGCCAAGATGCAGGATTTGTTGTGTCTAAACCATCCAAGACAGATGGCAATCCATCCTCTCTTCCAAAACCTCCAGTGAAGGAGCTTCCATGACTTCCCTAGGCAGTCAGTTTCTTTGTCTTACTGCTCTTACAGTTAGGAATTTTTTCCCGAGATTTAATCTAAATCTGCTATGCTGTAGTTTGAACCCATTGACTCTTGTCTTGCCCTCTGTGTCAAGAGAGAACAATTTTTCTCTATCTTTTTTATGATAGCCTTTCAAGTATTTGACAGCTGCTGTCATGTACCCCCTTAATCTCCTCTTTTCCAAACTAAACATAGCCAGTTCCTTCAGCCTTTGCTCATATTACTTGCATTCCATCCCTTTAATCATCTTTTTCGCTCATTACTGGATTCTTTCCAGTTTCTTTACATCCTTTCTATACAGCATTAACCAAAATTGGACACAGTACTCCAGCTGAGGCCTGACCAGTGTTGAGTAGAGCGGTATTTTCACCTCCTGTGACTTGCACGCTATGCCTTTGTTAATTTCAAGCCTAAACTTGTTGAAGGACAAGATGGCACTTAACTTAAATAACTCCTCTCCCTCCCAGAGGGTTTTTAATCTTTCTCATGTAGTTATAGAGAGCAGTCATATTTCCCTTCAGCCTTCATTAGCTTAGGCTAAACAAGCTAAGCTCCTTGAGTCTTCTTTTATAAGATAGGTTTTCCGTTCTTCTGATCATGTAAGTAGCTCTTCTCTGCACCTGTTCCAGTTTGAATTCATCTTTCTTAAACATGGGAGACCAGAACTGCACACAGTATTCCAGATGAGTTCTCACCAATGCCTTGTACAAAGTACACTTTCCTGTCTCTACTGGAAATACCTTGCCTGATGCATCCAAAGATTACATTAACCTTTTTCACAGCTGCTTCAAATTGATGGCTCATAGTCATCCTGTGATCAACCAATAAACCCAGGACTTTCTCCCTCTCTCTTGCTTCCTAATTATATGTCCTGAATTGTTCTGAATCATGGTTTTCAAAAGCCCTTTGGTTAAGCAATACTAACAACTAATTAGATTCAAGCTAAAGTGGCAGTTCAGCATAAAAACAAAGTAGGGCTTTTTTAAAAAACCCAACAAATACCTTTACGCTGACCTGTTTTACTTACAGAACCCTGCAGAACCATCAGTCACAGATAACTCAGGGCAGTAAACATTAGAAGCAACTTCACCACTCTGTATTTTCTGAACATTATGTCAGTGAAAAGCAACTAAATTTAATGCAGACTGGAAAGTACAAACATTCTTGCAAATTAACTGTGAGGCTAGGGTTAGGAATAATACTAAATCCTGTGGCTTTCAATCCCAGGCAATTCTTGGCCAGCCTCCCACGCTTCCACCTCACTGCATAAGGCAATAGAGGGTTTCTGGGGCACAGGGTTCAGGGTACATGGCTGAGCTGACTGGGAGTTGGAAAGGAAGGATTCGGTTAAGTTAGACTACTACAGAGAAGGGAGATATTGATGGTGCCAAGGATTAGCAATGCACAGTGTAGAGACCCAGGAGGGAGACCCACAAAAGGCTGTGGTGGATCCGCCATCACTTGACATCTGTAGATCAAGATTGGGGGGTCTCCTTCTGAAAGATCTGCTCTGACTCAACCAGAGTCAGATGCAGGAGTCACTGGGTGAGGCTCTCTGGCCTGTGTTATGTAGGAGTTCAGACTGGAAGATCATAATGATCCCTTCTGGCCTTGAAATCTGTTAATGTACATGGCATCAGGAGTGAGGGAGCTAAGCCAACTTTGAACATTTTCAGCAGCAAGTGTAGGCCATGACCATGGCTACAATCTGAAGTAGGGCATTTCATCAAATAATTCCTACCCACAGCATTGTTGGTTCAGCTGTATTGACATTAGCCCTAGCAGTACCTTCCAGCATTTGTACCAGCCTGTTTGAGTGTGATTTTTAAATCTTCCTTTCATATTCTAAGGCAGAGGGGGGCAAACTATGGGGGCAAACAGAGGGGGCACACCCTTCCCTCTGGCCCCCGAGCTCCTGCCAAGGAGTGGGGACAAGATAGGCTTGTGGAGGAGCCAGCCCAACTCCCCAGCGCAGTGAGTGCGGTGGAGGCTAGCCCCTGTCCCCTTCCTTCCCTCCCTGCCTCCTCGCAGTCACAATTCCCCCAGCGCCTGGGCAGCATGGCTGCAGCTCCAGCTGGGCGGTACGGCTATAGTCCCACCAGACCAGGTATTCTAGGGCAGCGCTGTCAGGGGGCAGGGAGCTGTGGGAGTTCCAGGGCGAGGAGCAGAAGGGATCAAGGAGCCTGGGCCCTGCTGCCAGGGATAGGGGCAGAGCAAGCCAGGGCCCCCCTCCACCCCTAGCGTAGAATCATAGAATATCAGGGTTGGAAGGGACCTCAGGAGGTCCTCTAGTCTAACTCGCTGCTCAAAGCAGGACCAATCCCCAACTAAATCATCCCAGCCAAGGCTTTGTCAAGACTGACCTTAAAAACCTCTAAGGAAGGAGATTCCACCACCTCCCCTAGGTAACCCATTCCAGTGCTTCACCACCCTCCTAATGAAAAAGTTTTTCCTGATATCTAACCTAAACCTTCCCCACTGCAACTTGGGTCCATTATTCCTTGTTCTGTCATCTGGTACCGCTGAGAACAGTCTAAATTCATTCTCTTTGGAACCCCCTTTCAGGTATTTGAAAGCAGCTATCAAATCCCCCCCCCCACTTCTCTTCTGCAAACTAAACAATCCCAGTTCCCTCAGCTAGTCTCAGTCCCCAGCAGCCAAGTCCAGACAGAGAGCAAGCCCTACCTGACTGCCAGGGAAAGCTGCGAAAGGATCAGGGGAAATGCACAGGGAAAGGACTTTGCCCCTCTTTCCCCCACCCCATAAGTAACGTGGGTGCTGTAACTTTCATCGTTCGGGGAGTGGTTTTATCACATCCCTGAGAGACATAAGCTATGCCGAAGTAAGTGGTAGTGTAGACTTGGCCAACTCACCCAAATCAAAACAGAATTCCCCCAAACTATGATAGCTTCATCTTACTGGCTCTTTCTCTGCTAAACATCCGCTCTCTCTTTCCAGCTAGTTTGGTGTTAGGAGAATAAGGATTGTGGGAAGCATTATTGTACCCATTATCCACATTTTCAGGAGTGGCTGAATCATCTTTGCTCAGAGTTTCCACAGTGATTCACCATGACAAGAGTAGGCCTTGAGAATTTTAACCTTAAAAGAGAAAGAATCAGAAAGCTAGGGTATGTCTTCACTATGAAATTAGGTTGAGTACCTTGCAGTCGATTTTTGGAAGCAGACTGTTTAAAGTCGATTTTGTGCATCCCCACAAAACACAGCAAGTTGGCAGCTTTCGTCCACCCTACCGTGGCAAGCGTCGACATAGCGAGTGGTGCACTGTGGGTAGGTATCCCACAGTTCCCGGAGTCCCCAGCAGACACCATTTCGCACGGTGCATTGTGGATACCTATTTCCGTTCCCCACGCCCCCCTCCCCCGCCGCAGTTTCCATCCCACCATGAAAGCAACTGCACACAGTTTTTTCACGCCCTTTTTCCGTGCTGACGCCATAGAAGTGCAAGTATGGAGCCTGCTCAGATCACTGCTGCAGTAATGGCCATTGTGAACACCTCGCACATTGTAGTGGAGTTTATGCTGCATCATATGCACAAGAAGGTGATCAGGAGACGACTGCGCTATCAGGAGAGTGATGACAGTGATGAGGACATGGACACTGACTTTTTTGAAAGTACGGGATCTGACAGTCTGGACATTTTGGTGGCAATGGGGCAGGCTCATGCTATGGAACGCCGAATCTGGGCCAGGGAAACAAGCACTGACTGGTGGGATCGCATAGTGCTGTGGGTCTGGGATGACTCGCAGTGGCTCAGAAACTTTCGCATGCGTAAGGGCATGTTCATGGAAATTTGTGACTTCCTTTCCCCTGCCCTCCTGCGCAATACCAAAATGAGAGCAGCCCTCACACTTCAGAAGCGAGTGGCGATAGCCCTCGGGAAGCTTGCAATGCCAGACGGCTACCGGTCAGTCGCGAATCAATGTGGAATGGGTAAATCTACAGTGGGGGCTGCTGTGATGTAAGTAACCAGGGCAATCATTGATCTGCTGCTATCCAGGGTTGTGTCCCTGGGAAACGTGCAGACTACAGTAGATGGCTTTGCCGCGATGGGATTCTCTAACTGTGGTGGAGCTATAGATGGGACTCATATCCCTATGTTGGCACCAGACAACGAGGCCGGAGAGTACAGAAACCGCAAAGGGTACTTTTCAATGGTCTTGCAAGCACTGGTTGACCAAATGGGCGTTTCACCAACATCTATGTGGGCTGGCCAAGAAGGGTTCATGACGCTTGTGTATTCAAGAATTCTAGGATTTTTAGACAGCTGGAGCAAGGGACTTTCTTCCCAGACCAGAAAATTACTGTGGGGGGGTGTTGAAATGCCAATCGTTATCCTTGGGGACCCCTTAATGCCCTAGCTTATGAAGCCATATACAGGAACCCTGGACAGAAGTCAGGAGCAGTTCAACTATAGGATGAGCAAGTGCTGCATGATGGTAGAGTGCGTATTTGGCCGTTTAAAGGCGCGCTGGCGCATGTTACTGATTTGCTCAGACCTCAGCGAAAGAAATGTGCCCATTGTTATTGCTGCTTGCTGTGTGCTCCACAATCTCTGTGAGACCAACGGGGAGATGTTTATGGCAGGGTGGGAGGCAGAGGCAAATCACCTGTCCTCTACTTATGAGCAGCCAGACACCAAGGCTAGTAGAAGAGCGCACCAGGAGGCACTGCGCCTCAGAGAAGCCTTGAGAACCAGTTTCGTGACTGGCCAAAGTGTCGTTGAAAACCCGCTCCCTTGCTCTGTTCAGCATTGAGCCTGTCGCCTTCCTCCTCCCCCCGCCCACACGCAAATAATAAATAAATAGGAAATAAATTCAGGTTTTTAAAAATCATGCATTCTTTATTGATTCGTCACAAACACGGGATGACTAGCAATGTAGCCCAGAAGGGGTGGGTGAGGAGGGAAACCACCAGTTGGGGTGGTGGATGGGGTGGGGACAAAGACACAACACATTTTAAAACTTTTTGCTAAAATCAGCCTTCTGCTGCTTCTGCTGTCTTGTGGGGTGGAGTGGGTCGGTCTCCGGAGGGCCCCCCTTGCATTCTCACCCCAAGTCTGGGTGAGGAGGCTATGGAACTTGGGGCGGAGGGGAGGTGGTTACACAGGGGCTGTAGCGGCAATCTTTGGTCCCGCTGAAGCTCCACCAGACACCAGAGCATGTCACTTTGATCCTCCATTATCTGCAGCATTGCATCCATCCTCCTTTCATCGCGCTCCTGCCATCTCTCCTCCCATTCAGCTACTGCTGTCCTGGACTCCAAGAGGGTTTGCCTCCATGCATTCTGGGACTCTATAAATGTTTCTCTCCATGCACTCTGCCAGGCTCCTTCAGTGCGGGAGGAATATTCATAAGTTCAGAGAACATTTCATTGCATGTGCATTTTTTTCTCTTTCTTATCTGCACTAGCCTCTGCGATGGGCATGAAAGGGGGAGGACTGGGAGGACCAAGACATTTGCAGCAGCTGCGGGAGGCAAGAAAGGGAGACAAGGTTATAAGAAAGATACATTTTACAGCACAATGGATGTAGTCTTTCACGGTGAAACAAAGTATTCACATAACACATATGCTTTCTGTACAAGATCGCATTTTGCATCTTAAATTGAGTGCCTGTGGCTTTCATGTCAGAAACATCAGACACGCAGGGCCGGGCAACAGAAATCACCATGCAGGTGGCCATGGTAAGCCATATTCTTTCGATTTGATCCACATTCTTTACAGCAGCACTCTCCTTTCCCATACTAAACATCCCCCCCCCCCCACCCAGCGTGGCTCCCCCTCTCCCCCTACCGCGTGGCTGCTATCATGGAGGATCCCTGCTAGCGAACCGCAAGCCACCCAGCATGATTTCTCTCCCCCCCAAACACACACATGCCGCTTGGGATAATGTGGGGAGGATTTCTTTGCAGCCACATATGTAAGCAGCTCAGTGGGAATGTCTGCAAATGACTGTCCCCTTACTTACAGTCCTGTATTTGTAACCAGCTACCATGAATGATATCAGTCTGCTGAGGATTACACAGAGAGATAAAGAACAGATGTTGCTGGAATGCCAGCAAACCCTGGGACCGTATGCTGCCATGCTTTGTCATGCTATGATACCAGACTACTTGCTACTAGCCTGGCATGGGAAAGTGTTCTACCATGGAGGACGAAATCAGTCTGCTCTCCCCAGAAATTTCCTGCAAAGGCTTCTACAGTAACTACAGGAGAGCTTCATGTAAATGACCCTGGAGGATTTGCACTCCATCCCCGAAAATGTTAACATACTATTCCAGTAGCTGTACTAGCCATGAATGCATTCCAAGTCCTCAGGGCAAGTTAATCATTAATAAACGCTTCCTTTTAAATCATGCCTTATCTTATGTAGACATTCACCACAGGTGCCTTCGCCGACTTCTCCTTCTGGGGTACCGCCTTGGGAGGGTTGGGAGGGTATTGGCTCCAGGGTGATAAACAGTTCCTGGCTATCTGGGAACAGGGTCTCCGCTTGCTTGCTGCTGCGTGGTATCATCTTCCTCATCAGCTGCGTCATCATCCAAATCCTCATACCTGATCATGACTGCCCCATCGGAGGAGTCTACGGACAACGGTGGGGCGCTGGTGGGGCCACCCCCTAGTCTTTGATTCAGTTTGTTGTAAAATCGGCATGTCCGCGGTGGTGCCTCTTTGATTTTCTGGAATGCTTGCCTCAGCTCCTTAATTTTCACGCAGCACTGTTGTCCATCTGTGTTGTGCCCCTATCCAGCATGGCCTTGGAGACTCTGCCAAACGTGTTGGCATTCCGTTTGTTGTAATGGAGTTCTGCCATCATGGATTCCTCTCCTCAGATAGCAACCAGATCCAACACCTCCTGTGTGGACCATGCTGGAGCTCTTTTGCGCTGGCTGGTCTCCTGTGTTGATGAGCTCTGTATGGTGCCTTGTGCTGAGGAGCTCTGCATGGTGAGTGTCCTGTGCAGGTGAGCTCACCACGCTGGCCAAACAGGAAATGAAATTCAGAAGTTCCCGGGGCTTTTCCTGTCTACCTGGCTAGTGCATGCAAGTTGAGAGTGCTGTCCAGAGTGGTCACAATGGAGCATTGTGGGACAGCTCCCGAAGGCCAATAGCGTCGACATGTGTCCTCACTAACCCACAGTTGACCCGGAGACGTCGATTTCAGCGCTACTCCCCTCGTCGGGGAGGAGTACAGAAATAGATTTTGAGGGCCCGTTAAGTTGACGGAAAAGGCATCCAGGTGAGGACGGGTACAGGGTTAGGTCGACTTAACGCTGCTACAGTCGACCTCAAGTCATAGTGTAGACCAGGCCTTATTGACAACAAAACCCAAGGGTCTAAAATGGAAATGCATAAGCACCCTGAACTATTGCTGTCAGTAGCATACGAGCTGTACCTGTAGTCACTCGTTGTCACCTTGAAGAGTGGATTTAGCTCTGAACCTGATAAGCAAAAAATTGATGGGTAATGTTTGGTTAACTGTTGTGTGTGACATTAAATGACAAGGTGAACAAAGCAGAACGTTAAAGCTGCCAACTGAGCAGGAAAGAAATCCCAACGGGGGACACTCCTGCCTCAGGCCTTGCAAGCGTTTCACCTCCCATACCCCCCAGCCAGCTCCTGCAGCCCCCAAGCAAAGAGCCCATTCAGAGGAGTATTAGCCAATTGTCCAGTGTTCGAAGCAGCAGCCTGAGCTCCCAGCAGTCTGGCAGTCACAGCTAGCCCTGGCTCTGCTCACAGGGTGGCACGCCCAGAGTGCAAGGGAAATCAAGCATTTCCATTTCCCCCATAGCCCATCAGCCCCTTAGACTAGGTTGTCTCCTGTTTTTCATTACTGCACCAGACATATTTGATGTCATGACTACTGTAGATGGCGTGCAGCACAAGGTATGCAGCCCTGATTGTGAGACATCAGCCAGAATCAAAGTTAATTAAGGAAGGCAGTAAAATTGGTGACCTGTATTTCATGCCTCTGATCCATACATTTTCTATTGCACAATCTTCCATCTTGAGTCACAGAAAGCAAACTCAGTTGACTGTTTTAGAGCTCACAGCTCCAAAGGCAAAAACCTAAGAGATCCCCAGAGGCTTTGTGTTCAATGACTCAGATGTCCTCCCCACCCCCCATCTTTAAACTCTGTACAATAAGCACCCCACTGATTGCATTCCCCAACCAGCTCAGAGCCTAGCCTCTCTCTGCAAACACAGGCTCTCTAGGCAGTGGAAGTGCCATAGCTCTAGGGCCTGACAGGATTATTGACTGTGAGGGTTGGTGCAGGGCAGAGAATTGTATTCCCAGCTGAATTGGTGACTTTGTCTCACCTTCTGTTCCTGAATTTTATGCTAAAACATTTTCCAAGTAGTGCTAGTGTCTCTAAAGACAAATGAGCATATGTAGCACATATCCAGCTATAGCCACCACCCAAACCTTAGAGATGGACCCTGAACCAAGGCCTCGCAGGGCCCAGGCTTTGGGACTGGCCCCTCTCCATAATGGGCCAGCCCAAAAGGCCAGACAGGAATGCCCAAACTTTCCATCTCTGTTAAAGACCATGAATGAACAGTGTTGCTCTATATGATTGGCTGGCTGCAGAGGTGGAGGTTTCTTAACCATGAGGCTCTGTAGGTGCTCAGATAATGCATAATTATCTTCGTAGGTGCTCAGATAATGCATTCAGATAATGATGAGCCCTAATCATCTGAGCTCCTTTCCACTCTGCATGGTCGTGGAAATACCTATGGCTTGTTTTGTTTGCAGTGTTGTAGCCATGTCGGTCCCTGGATACAGTGAGACAAGGGTGGGGGAGGGAATATCTTTGATTGGACCAACTCTCTATAGCATTTTTGTAAGAAGAGGGCTTATGCCCTAATGTCACTGGCTAAAATTTACAGTCTCACCGACATGCAGTGTGCTGAGTGATTTATGCCCTCACCTTGTCAGGATCCTGACAAGGGCAGTCAGAGCAGGATCAGACTGGAGGCTGAGACTAGCAGAAGAGTTCTTAGTCAGGTTCCAGGCTGGGCTTGACACGAAGAATCAGGGTCTGAGTCAGGGGTCAGGAGGCAAACTCCGAATCAAGCCAAGATCAAAGCCAGAAGGTCCTGGGGGCTACAAGAGATCCCCACTGTTGCCGGAACATGTCCTGGAATCCCCTTGGCTTATATAGGGCAGGGAGCCAATCAAGAGCCATACAGCTGTGGCCTATTGGACCCCTTGAGGCGGGTCTTCCCACAGTCTGTGTCCACAGCAGGTTGTAGGTAGTGGAGCACGAGCTGGTTATAGCTGCTGCTGGAGGGTAGCATAGAGGTGTCTGCTTTCTAATAGCTCTGCAGGCCCATATTCAAGACTCCCTGGGCCTTACACACCCCAGAGGTGGCCGCATGCACATGGTTTATGAAAACTCTTTGGGTCCAAAGGCCTTAGAAAGTATCTTTATATTCTGGTTTCAAAGGGTTTTCCCAAACTTCAGGCCAACATAACAGAAAGGAGCTGCTGTTGAGGTGCTAACCCTTCCCCTTTCTTTTGCAGAGAATGTGATAAATGGGCAAGATTACGAGGTCATGATGCAGATAGACTGTGAAGTGATGGACACCAGGATTCTGCATATCAAAAGTTCCTCCATACCCTGGTACCTTCGAGAACAGCAAGGGAATCAGACCAACCCTTTCTATAGTGCTGCTTCCACCGTCCCTGAGACAGCTCACCCCATGAGAGCACTTGTGGAATCACTGCAGTAGAAGCCTCACAGCTGCAGTCTCTGCACCTCAGCAAGGAGGCAGAAATGTTTGGTGATACAAATGCAGCCTTTACTACTGTCACTATTACTAGGTAAACAGCTGGGATTCCTAGCTCCAACACTAGGCCCTACCATTTGCAATTAGTCTGGCCTTCCCAGGACTCCTGGAGCTACAGAGGGCTCAGCCCGGGCATAATTCCAGCATTGATACTCCTCAAATGGAACATTTTGCCAGAACCCTGTGATGCTGCCCTGCTCATTGCCTTTACAGCCTTGCTGGTGCACCCTGCCCAGCCTCTTCCCCGTCTGATACATCCCATGATGGCTGAGGGCAGTGTTTGACATCAGCCTGGGAATGACAGTGAGTGAACAGCCATCCTGCAGGGACAGGGCAGGCAGACAAAGGAAGCTGGGCAGAAGGGTGGTGATGTCTGGGAGAGGCGGTATGGCCTGGTGGCCAGCAAGCAGGGCTGGAGCCAGGAAGACAGGGCCTTACCTGCTGTATGATCTGGAATAACTTCCTTGACCTCTGTATTTCAGTGTCCCCATTTGTAAATTGGGGCTAACCCCTGCTCTATCTCACGGAAGTTTCTGAGGTTTGACTAGCTGCTGTTTCTGAAGAGCTGGGGATCCTGTCAAGGGAGACTCTGGTAGAAGTCCAGAGTTGCAGTATTTATTTATTTGCACTCAAGCACGTTAGCAAATAGGGCAGGCGAAGAATGGGCAAGTTTAATTGTGGAGGAGGCAGCGAGACATGGGGTGTCCTAGAACTGGCATGTCCTGTACCTGTGCAGAGGTAGGGCTGCAGCTTTTGTCTGGAGTTGTGCACAGTGAACCATTCTGCTCACACTCTGCTCTGTACTTAGTGCAGAAAGGAGAAATGGGAAAAAGGAACGGCTGGCCTGGCTTCTGTGGTTCCCCCTGCAGGCAAGAAGAAGGGTGGCTCCATGCAGGAACTGCTGCAAAGCTGAGCTCTGCACTGTCTAGAGCAGGTACATGCTGCATGGTCCCCTGGAATCCTACCATGCAGAGCCAAACCAGCTCTGCTGCTTGCAGAGCCACTGCCCTTATGGAGGAAGAATAGGGACTGGATTCGGGCTTAGATTTTAAGACCAAAGTGACCACTAGGATTCCCCCAGTCTAACTTCCTGCAGCACGCAGGATGTGTTGGGGATTATTCCAGTCTAGTAGTTGTCACCACAAGAAACTCTCTCTAACTGCTCAGTCTGAATGTATTGCCCTAGAATCCCATTTCACACAGCACCCTCAGTTTCTGACAACACTAAGCGGCTTCTCGCTCTCCAGGTGCATGCATTCTTCTTACCAGTAGAAGGGAATTACTGCCATTTGATTCCTTGCTAGGGAAATTTGTGCTAGCTCTTTGTGGGAAATGAATAGCATTTTTAAAACACTCTCATGATTGAGAAAAACTTTGTCCCCTTGGAATGTTGAGTCTCCTTCGTAGCACAGCAGCCAGCATTGTCCTTGGATTATTTGGTCCCTGGAGAAAGCCAAACTATGTGCAATTTAATATCTGTGGAAACAAACACCAGACACTTCCTTAAAAGGGAGATTTGGGGAAAAATGCACAAAATGTTTTAACAACAAACCTTTGTTCCCTGTGTGAGCAGTGTGTTGTTTCAGAATAGTTTTTTAAAGACCCAGCACACTGCCTCACCTGCACCTAGTGGTTCACCTTTAACTTACCAGAGAGTGACTGCCACATCATCTGTCATGGTATGAATCGTGATATCAGACACAAGTGGCCCTAGCTCCCCCTCGAAAGGTCCTGTCTGTCACCTAGCTGCTGGTACAACATGGAG
Source organism: Dermatemys mawii (assembly GCA_007922305.1). NCBI lineage: Eukaryota > Metazoa > Chordata > Testudines > Dermatemydidae > Dermatemys > Dermatemys mawii. The sequence goes on from ML677390.1 coordinate 495,160, forward strand.
CTTGTCTAGAACAAAACTGGAATGGGCTCCTGTAGAGCAGACGTGCCAAACCCGTGAAAAAAACATAGAAATTGGGCTTATTTTTGACTTAATTGACTTGTGAGTTGCTTGTTGGCTAGTTTCTTGCTTGTAGCTTGTTGCTTGTTTGGCTTGTAACTTGTTGCTTGTTGTAGCTTGTTGCTTTTTTTTTTTTTTATCAGCTCCCGGCAAGCAGGGGCAAGACAGGGCAAGGGGAAAGAGAGGGGAAAGAGTCAGGGGTGCACAGTGGGCCCAATACAGTCTCAAACTGCATGCTGGGGGGATCTAGTCACATAGAGTGTTGGGATTCTTAAGGATTGGCTTGTTTTGGCCTTGTTTTGAAATGGGATTAGCTTGATTTTTGGCTTATTGTGAAAGTCAGGGTGCTTATTTACCATGTGAAAGTTGGCATCTGTGCTATGGAGGCATTTTCCTTGACAGCTTCTATGTGTGTTTAGAGTCACTATGATGTATTTTAGGCAATACGAGCTTTTTATTTTTTAAATGCCCTGTTTGAGCAGCTTGGCCCTGATCCAAGTTAGGCAAATCTAGCAAGAAGAAATCAGTCAGCAGAGCTATTTCTTGTACTTCCTGTTATGGGATGTTCATTTTATGCTAGTGGTTCTCCAGTCTCATAGGGTCCCTTTGACTTGTGTGTCCCCTAGTTTGTAATAGAGCTGGAGCTGGGGGCCAATGCCTTTGAGTAGCCCAAGCTGCATTGCAAATTACAGGCCAGACAGATGAATGAGAACTTGGCAGCAGGACAGAGAAATGCCCTTCTAAAATGAGTGGAGAGCTGGGCACCAGCTACAAAAAACAGAGCTACCAGCGGAGGTGAATACCTTCATAGCAGGGAACCACTCTCTTTTGCTATATAGTGGCCATTTTCCCAGTGCTCCAGATTAATTCCTGGAGATAGTGGGAGTCCACTGCTTTACAAATAAGAGTACCTGGAATGTTGGTGACTGTAAGATGTGGCCTTGTACAGACCTTGTACCAGCTGCTGTGTGAGCTCTGGCAGGAGAGCTAAGGTGGTAGCTACAGGCACACTAACTAATGGGATATGACAGGAGACAGGGCAGGGGCATGGGGTGGAGGTTACTTTTAGAACGCGGGATTTTGCAAGTTTGCTGTGGTTTTCTATGGGTGCTTGGGAGAGCACATTCAAACTAAATCTTGAGTAGTTTGTTTCTATTTGAAGGGACAGCCAAGATAAAAATAGCATCATCTTGCTTAAGAGCACACCTTCCCTGGGTCACTGATACCTCGAATTATTAAAGTAAACTTCTTTTAATCATCCTTTTCATCCTGATGCTCTGTTTTTTATTTTCCCTTTGCACTCACCGTAGACGGTGAAAGAAAATCTATTCAGGTTCTTCTTTTTATAGCTCTCATCGCTGTTTTGAATCCCGCTGTTCACTTTCATGTCAGTGTCACTTTCTGGCTCCCATTTGCAGTGCAGTGCCAATGTCTGTATTTCTGTCACTGCAGGGAAATATTTAAATCATCCTAAGAACGGTTTTACTTGACATGTTTTAATTTCACTGAAATATTTCTATTACATTTTGCAAAACACTTTTAAACAACTGTGGGAAGCATGTATTCAAATGAGAGCTGCAGAAGTCCTAGTCCCCATGGACCAGCTGGGAGCATCAGGGACTCCATTTGTGTATCCCTTGCTGACCAGGGAGCAGGCCACACAATAGTAAAAATGCCTGTCTTGTCTGAAGTAATGCTGTCCCTATGCTACCACTGATAGAGCTGACTTGTACCAACTCACCCCATGACACTCTAGCACCATCCCCAACAGTGACCAAATTTGGGACTTTCTGTGTTGGAAAGGCAGTAACTAAAACATGAGCCTGGTACAGCAGGCTCGTCACGTGCTCTGAGCTCCCATGCACTTCCTAAAGCTTCAAATCCAGCCCTAGATCCATAGATCCAGTCCAGCAATTGACTCCCCAGAAAGACCTCAGCACTCAGAGGGCCTGACTGAAGCCAGCAAAGGCAGCCCAGCAAGGCACAGACTGTGAAACACATCTGGAAAGTTCATTAAATGGATACAACAGGGCTTTTTTACCAGATTATTTTTAGACTCTCAGAATAAAATCCTGATTGGGGGATAGGGGATGGGGCTGCTCTGATTTCGCCTTTAAAAGATATATGAGATCACTGTATGCAGAAAAAAAAAACTTTATTTCATGCTCGTAAATGAGTCCATGTCTGTAACAAGAGGAAATAAAATCATTTTTAAACTTTGTTTTTATATGTATTTCCATTTCTGAAATGAGAGAATGAAAAGCAGAGAAATTCTTCACTGATGACCAGTTGAATTCTTGTCTCCTTCAGGACTTGAATGAAGTGTTAGCACTTAGGTTCTACTCTCTGCTCTGAGTAGGCCAAATCTTTCCAATGGAATTCTGTCTCAAGGCAGGACTGGAGAGTACCGGAGCAGCCACAGCAGAGGAGACCAACTGCAGGGCCAGTGCAACCACTAGGCAAACTAGGCGACCGCCTAGGGCGCCAAGTGGTTGGGGGCGGTGGTGGAGCGAAGGTGAGCTGGGGCAGGGGGGGTGTGGGGAGGGCACCTGAAACAAATAACAGGGGGCACACGCAGGGGAACTGCTCCCTAAGCACGCTGCCCACTCTAATTCTCCTCCCTTCCCAGGCTTGTGGCACTGATTGGTGCCACAAGCCTGGGAGGTGGGAAAAGTGGAGTAGCACCGATGTGCTCAAGGGAGGAGGCAGAGCTGAGGTGAGCTGGGGTGGGGAGCTGCTGCAGAAGAGGCTCCCAAGCAGAGTGCGGGGAGCTGCCGCCATGGGAGGGGCTTCCCAGGCTGCGGGGATGGCCCACAGGGCAGGAGTGGGGGCGGGGAGCTGCCTCAGGGCTCCCTGGGCCGAGGCTGGGGGACGCAAGGTAGAAGTTTCACCTTGGGTACCAAATACCCTTCCACCGGCCCTGACCAACTGGCATGTCTAGTTCTTACCAGTTTGAATACCTAAGACTTGATGCTGCAGAAGAAGGAGGAAACCCCAAGTTTTGTAACTCTGTGTACTACTAGGTAGGGAAGGAAGGGAGAGTAGCTGGGGTTATGCCCTGAAGGCTTGATTGCTACTAATGTGTCTGTAGATAATCTACCAGTAGTTCAAATGAATGTGGTTAGAGGGTTGGAGGAGGTGGGGGTCACCTTTTTTCAGTAGCTACGGATTACAAATTCCCTAAATTGTAATGTCCACAATGGTTGGAACTGGGAACCAATCAGACTTGCCAGTAAAACAACACAAGAAACTTTGTTTAGCTTTTTCTACTCATTCCTGCTGCTGTATTTGATTGTTAGCCTCCTGCAGCAGCACATCCTGTTGGGTTATAGTACTTAGAGCAGCGGTTCTCAAACTGGGTCGCAACCCCATTTTAATGGAGTCTCCAGGGCTGGCGGACTTGCTGGGGCCTGGGCCTAAAGCCAAAATCTGGATGCCAAAGACTTGCTTCAGCCCTGGGTGGCAGGATTCAGGTTTTGGCTTTAGCCCTGGGCAGCTGGGCTCAAGTTACAGCTCCATCCCCACATGGCTGAAGCCCTCAAGCTTCAGCTTTGTCCCACTACCACCCACCCACCCCCACCCCCTCTCCGAGTGGTGGGGCTTTGGCTTTCCCCCCTTCTCCTGCAGCCTGGGACAGGGCTTCTCAGGCTTTGGTTCCCCTTCCCAGGGTCATATAGTAATTTTTATTGTCAGAAGAGGGTCGCAGTGCAATGAAGTTTGAGAAACTCTGACCTAGAGCATGGAGTCCTTTTCAGGGCAGGATGCCAGTTCCTCATACGGGCCTTCCCTTTGGCTGAGTCTCTCCTCAGCTAGCGTGCTCCTCCTCTTGTGTTGGGGCTGTGTATGCAAGTTCTGCTGTGTACTCTTACAGTTGTGCTCTTAAAGCTCTGAGCATTTGCATCCTCCTTGGTGTGAAACTGGCTCTCAGCCCCTACTATTTCTGACCCCAGACGTGCCAGTCAGTTCTCCTGCTGCAATGATCTGAATATTGCCCTTTTCCAAAGCTCTATGGCTCTTTCTCATGGGCCTTGGGAAGTCATGATAGTTCACACCCTATTGATCTGCCCTTCCAGAAGGACAGCGCTCCCGTTATTCTGACCCCAGCAGTAGCACTCTGGAACAGTCTAGGGGGCCTCTGAGAAATGTGACTACACATGGGGGGAGAGGTTTCTCTCGTTCCAGGCTAGCTCAGAAATGGTGATTGTCAATTTTCTTTAGGTTCCTGTGGAACCTGAATGCACATCCCAACTCCTTTCTGCTGCTTTGACCCTCTGCCAGCAACTGCCTGTGTGAATAGAGTGCACTTGTGTTTCACATAGGACTCAACTGGGGACGCATGCACGCTTAGTGCAAGTGTCCAGCATTACCAATATGTCATCCTAAGCTAGCTGAGGCCCTCCCAATCTGTTTTCCAACACCCAGCTGAAGCTCCAGTCCCCAGCAGCCACTAGATAGATGTTCCACTGGTCCCTATTCTATTTGTGTAGTAGATATTTGCAGTGCCTGTGGGAAGTCCTGGATCTTATGTGCCACGGTGAACCTAGGTGATTGGCTACAGGATTCGTGATCAGATCTTGATTCTTGAATCTGCTATTTGCCTACAGCCTCTGCCACTTGTCTATTGGTGACAATCCTGAGATTTTAAGAGCTAATCAGAAGAGCTTCTGGTACGTAAGGTGGCATTTTCATAGATGGTTAAATCCGGGTTATCATACAGTTGTAGTCTCATATTATTGCTGTTTGTCTTCGGAAGGATTGTGGTAAAGTATTTAGTCTGCAGAAGAGAAGACTGAGGTGGGATTTGATAGCTGCATTCAATTACCTGAAAGAGGGTTCCAAAAAAGGATGGATCTAGGCTGTTCTCAGTGGTGGCAGATGACAGAACAAGGAGTAATGGTCTCAAGTTGCAGTGCTTCACCACCTTCCTAGTAAAAAAGATTTTACTAATATCCAACCTAAACCTTCCCCACGGCAACTTGAGACCATTACTCCTTGTTCTGTCATTGGGTACCACTGAGAACAGGCTAGATCCATCCTCTTTGGAACCCCCTTTCAGGTAGTTGAAAGCAGCTATCAAATCCCCCCTCATTCTTCTCTTCTGTAGACTAAACAATCCCAGTTCCCTCAGCCTCTCCTCACAAGTCATGTGTTCCGGGCCCCTAATCATTTTTGTTACCCTCCACTGGCCTTTTTCCAATTTTTCCACAGCCTTCTTGTAGTGTGGGGCCCAAAACTGGACACAGTACTCCAGATGAGGCCTCACCAATGTTGAATAGAGGGGAACGATCATGTCCCTTGGTCTGCTGGCAATGCCCCTATTTACACAGCCCGAGGGCACACTGTTGACTCATATCCAGCTTCTCATCCACTGTAACCCCTAGGTCCTTTTCTGCAGAACTGCTGCCTAGCTATTCAGTCCCTAGTCTGTAGCAGTGCATGGGATTCTTCCGTCCTAAGTGCAGGACTTTGCACTTGTCCTTGTTGTACCTCCTCAAATTTCTTTTGGCCCAGTCTTCCTCACACCTGCCCAACTCTCTGCCTTGCTCCCAGGCCTTGCTCTTGTCTTCTCCCTCAGCTCCCATTGCAAGAGGGGGAAGGGCTCAGGAAGTCCATTAGCTGGAAGGGGAAGAGTGTCAGCAGCCAGCTCTGTCTGCCATGCATGCAGCATGGGAAGCAGAGTTGCCAGTGTCTGGTTATTGAAACACTGGCCGGACACCCAAAGTCCAGTTGCCACATGCAGGGGCACCAAAACAGTTGGGCCCAAGCAGATGGGCAGGGACGCACTGCAAGGGGATCACGGCAGAGAGATGGCAGTGAGCAGCAGCAAGCTGCCATGCCCCCCCCATTTTACTCCCCCGCAGCGCATGCTCACATCTCACTCGCTGCCTCCTCCAGTAACAGCAGCAGTGCTAGGGATGGACAGTAACAGTGCACCCAGGAACAACCCAGGTTCCACCACTGCCTCTGCTGTTCCTGCTCTGCCACTGGCCCCAGGTAAGTGCCCCCTCTGTGCCACCACGAGCTCCTGCTTTGCATTGTGAGTAGTTGGGACAAAGCACCCTCCCCACTCTGCTCACCCCCTCCTAGTTCAGTCCCAGCAGGGGGATCCCTGCTCTCCCAAGCAGAGAGGCAACCCAATATCTGGCAGGACCATGACTGTCAGCCACTCCTGACCTGGAGGTGAAAGAATGCCCAGCGTCTGTTTCCTGCTCCCTTGGCCAGCCCATCCTTGACCTGCACCTGGGGAGAATTTTTCCATTTATTTTTTTGCCATTTGAGATTAAAACAAACCCCAAAAATGCCCCCAACAATTGCAAAGGTACAAGAATGTTTATTACTGGATGTGTATAAATACAACAAGCTACCAGCAGAGCTGTGAGCGTGTGTTTGATAGGCTGTAAATGCGCCACAAAAGCTGAGTGGCAGCAGCAGGGGGAATCAGCTTGGGAACGAGAGGCCAGAAGCAAACCTGAGACCGAAGCTACTCTGTTAGGATGGCGGATTTAGTGCAAGTCTCCATAAAGCAGCCATGAGAGCTGTGGGGCTGTGTTGCTCTCAGGCCAGGCTCTCACATGCACCGCACTCCCTGGAAGTGCAGGCGGACGACTACACTGAGTATCTCCAGGAAAATGTGACCAAATGACAAAGCTGAGTCGCTGCCCAGGGAGATACAAGTAAAAGCAAATATTGCAGGGGGGGAGGAGGGGGGAGTCTTGTCTGGGTGACAGAATCAGCTACATTTATTTACAAGACAACAAGGCATCCCACCCCTTTCTAGCAGGGTAGCTGCCAGCTTGGCTCCCAGCACTGCAGCATCTGGTCATTTAGGTGCTTTCAGTAGCAGGACAGACGTGTGAAAACTTGTGCCAAGGGAGCTCTGGTCTGCATGTGTGGGCACGTCAAGCAAGGGGCAGAGCTACAGTGACAGCTTATGGCAGCAAAGGCAAATAACAGCACCACCGGCTCTCAGGATGCCATTCACACGAACAAGGCTGCAGAGCAGAAAACTGATGCCCCAGCTTTCAAATGACTGTCAAATTAAAATGTGTGGCTGTTTGCAGGCCATTGGGACTGTCACAAACCTGAGTCAGTGCAGACAGAGCAAACTGAGCATCCCCTGAAAGGAGAGGCCTCACCACTACTGCGTACTAGATATGTTTGTGCTGAACAAGAAGGTACTTTGATTGTTTTTTTATTATTTGTTGGTTAGCAAAAAAGCAACTAGCTGTATTTGTATTGTCCCTTTGCCTTGATAGTGCCACAGCAGCCACCCCACTGCAGATGGACTCATGAAGCAATACCCTGCCCATCCTTCCCACTCAGCGTGGGAGGCAGCAGTGTCAGTATAAAAAAGAAGGAAGGTTACACCAAAAATAAAGGGTTTGATTCTGGCTGTGGACTGATCTACAATCCACTTTACAAACATCATTTCCTCTTGGATTTATACAAAATAATAATAATGATAAAAGGTGTTGGTGGCCCTTTCAGTGTCCTGTGGTCAGGGTCTCAGTAAGCAAAGATCACGTGATATGTGACCTGGTGCCCATTGTCCCAGGCGTAAAGCAGGCGGTCCTTGGGGTTATAGTCTATCTGGGTGATGTAGGAATACTCATTCTCGAAGAGCAGCCGCGGGATGATCTGTGTGTTGGTGTGGGTGTCGAAGGCATACGAGATGTTGGCATTCTTGTGATTGTAGCTGTCCACAGCATAGAGCACACCGCAGATGACAAAGCAGTTCCCGTAGAGGTTCCGGCGCAGGCCTGTCCGCCACGTGGTCTCTTTCTGGGTGCTCAAGTCGGCAGCATTCAGCTTACTCAGGACGATGACCTCCTGGCTGAAACCTTCGTAGTTGATAGCTGGATAAATGACCCACAGGCCGTTCTCATCCACAGCAAAGTCCACGTCAGAGTGGCCCTGCCACCTCCATGGTGTGGCCTCCTCATAGGCCACATCATGCAGCATGGCCCAGGCAGCAACGTACCTCTGCTTCAGGTCATATTTAATGATGTTGCGCGTGAAAGCCCGGTTGTAGTAGAGGGAGCCATTGTAGACAGCATGTCCTGTCCCGATCCAGCTATAGGGGAGTTTGTAGGAGTTGCTCCAGCGCCCTGGACAGCAGAGACATTGCACCAGTTAAACCCTTGGCTCTCTCTCCATGGTCACTGCTCCCTGCCCCCACCTGTCACTCATCACCTTCCTTTCCTCAGCTCTTGGTGACCCCTTTGCCCCATTCACAGGTCACTTGCATCCTCTCCACTTCAGCTGCTGGCACCAATTAGCACTTGCTGTGCCTGGGATGTGGCAAAATCAGGTCATGTTCTGCTGAGTCACCTGGCAGGGCCTGTTTCTCTCTTCCAGCAGGTGACCCATTGCTCTCCCACCACTTACCTTCCCCACCCAAACCGGCAAAGAGTTTGCTGGAATAAGTGGCACCAGCCCAGTTACAACACCCAGACCATGTTCTCCAACCCACACAGTTCTCGTGCCTTCAGGTGCATGCAAGGCCCCCATCACATGGTATATGGGTGCCATATTGCTCCTCAAGCACCCAGAGGTGGGGTCGGCCCCTTTCACAGAGGGGACTGAGGCCCAGCTCCTCCCCATTGGCTTTGGTGGAGTTAGGCACCTAAATACCTTTGATGCCCCAGGCCCCAGTTGCACAGGGTACCTGGCCCAGCAAGGCACTGAACCCAGGTCTCCCAAGTGCCAGGCTAGTGCCCTAATTGCTGGCCCCTTCCTTCCTCTCCATCTTTTTCCAGCCCCTGCGCCTTCCCACACTCCCCTCCCTGCCTCAATCACGGAGCTAATCTGGGCTATGAACCAAGGTTCCTCCACACTGGACCTAGGTTGCATGCTGCCTCCGTCCTACTGACCTGCATGTCTCCACCACCAGCCCCATTGCACCTTTCCCTGGTTCTCTCAGAGAAGCAGCTATCACCTTCCCCCACACCCTGGTGACTTTCAGCACTCTGTCTCAGGGACCACAAACACAGCCCTACTGGCTAACACTAGCTTGGCTTCTGACCCTTCTCAGGACCAAACCGTCCCTTTCCCAGGTGGCTACCTGGGATCACAGGCTCTCTCACCCACAGCAGGGAAATCTTACTGCTTCCCAGCAAAGAGCCAGGGCAATTGGGCTGGGCCTCCTGCTCCGTCTGGAGCTCACAGGAGTCCTATCATTACTAGCAACAGCAACACAGGAACAAGCAGAGATAGATGGATCTGTGCTACAAGCCATGGCTCATTATTATTGGGTGTATTGCTGTAACACCCAGGAGCCCAGTTATGCACAGATCCTGTTGGGTTAGACACTATACAAAGAGACAACCCTCATGCTTTGCCCAGCAGCCGGGACACAGACTAGGGCCTAGGAAAACTGGTTCATGCTCCACATGCACGGCTGGGAGAAGGATGTTGGTTTGTGCAGAGATGCTCAGTGACATAGTTTCAGCACAAGTACAGAGACTGGGGAGGACTGGGTGAGCAGCCAGAGAGCATACCTTGTTTGAAATTCTCCAGGTTTCGGAATTCCACCAGTGTGTTTCCATAGTAGTAGTTTGTGACGTAGATCCGCTCATCTTTGGCTAGTGGATCCTTCATCCAAGCGCCTTCATTCCGCCCATAAGTGTTCTGGGTGGTGGGGCCTGAAATGGTGGAGAGCGTATCTTTGCAGCTTCCTAGGGCAGGGGAAAGGCACAATCACTCAGTCTGCAGTTACTGGGGATGCAGGGTCTAGGCTGTCTCTTCTCTAGCCACAGACTGAGGCATCAATTCACTTCACATAGCTCAACAAGTGCCATTTCCCACCTAACCCAGCTGCTTCAGAAACCATGGCCTCGAATTGTTCCTCATTGTCAGCCCCATGAGGCCAGCAGATGTCCTGCCATCCCACGCTTCATAGGCACTAGCAGCCCTGTGCCTGGGGCCTACGCAGTCCTCTATCAGACAGCCCCACTGCATTGAGCAAAGGGGACTCTCTTTGGTAAATTATCTCTGTCTGCTCCTGGATGAGACCAGCCCATTCCCTTGCAGCAGGGATGGCAAATGTGCCCAGTGCCACTGCAGCACCCAGCAGGTGCTGGCACAGGAGCCAAACTCAGGGCCAGTGTCATTGCACAAGCTTTCAGGGGAACCTTGGCCATGTCACTTGCCATCAAAGCCCAGAGACATTTATAGTTTCTTGAGATTCTCCAAAAATTGCTGAAATTCAAAGGGTTTGACTTAAAGCCCTGAAGCACCAAAGCTGGAGCATAAGCAGAACTACATTCACTGTGTCTCAGTGTAGTGGGATGGTTACCTCGCTCTGGCTAAAAGGGGCTTAAACCAGCCCAGGAAACGGTTGTGGCTGAGAGCAGGCAAGCTCCCAGGCTGATTGGGAAGGCAGCCACAGCTAAGGCCAGACCCAATTAGGAGGCAGCTGGCCCTTATTAAAGGGCTGCTGGTTTAGAGCCCAGAAGAGTCAGTCTTTTCACTAGCTGTGGAGGGAGACAGGCCTGGCTGCTGGGGAGTTTGACTAGGGTACCTGGAGTGAAGCAGGGCTGGGGAAGGTCATAGGAGCTGTGGAGCTCCGGCCTGGAAACCCCCCAGGCTGCAGGGCCTAGGAGATGGCCCCAAAAGGGGTACTGGAGTTACAGGGGGCAGCCCACGGGTAGGCAAAGGCAGCAGGCCAACCCTCCTTGCCTATGATAACTGGCTTATACAGACTGCAGTTGGCCCCAATGAATGGGGGCTCGATGGTGACTGGCAGTAGCCCATAAGTTGAGACAAGGTGGGGATGGGGAGTGGGGGCTCCCCAGAGAGGGGAGACCCAGTGAGACTGTGGAGGTACTGCAGAGGTGCAGCCCCCCCCCCCCGCAGGGAAGAGGGTACTGGGGTCTGGGAGGGACACAGGCCAGCAGCAAGCGGGACAGCGGCCTGCAGAGGGCGCTCCAGACGCTGGAAGAGCTGATTCCCTGGACGTACCAGCAGGAGGCGCCGCAGGGGTGAGTTGCCACCATATTACACTCAGCCATGGCCCCAAAAGGATGTCTGCCTGCAAAATACTGACAGGCGTCTGCACAGCTGAGCCCAAGGCCTGGACTGGCAAGACTGGCTCAGGACAGGAATGGTAGAAGGTGTTGCAGGCCAGGATCCAGAGGCAACACTCACAAAGGCACTTGGGTCCCTAACTGCCTCTTTAGGCATCTAAGTCCAGTCTGAAGGCACCACTGATGCTCTCAAACCTAAATTCAGCTGTCACCCAGCCCTTCAGGCATCTCAGTGTCCCCCCCAGAGACTGGTGCTAAGGCCTGACAAGAGTTAAGGTGATACACCTATTTACTCGCTAGGGCCTGGAGCCCCGCCCTCCCCACCCCCCGCCCCCAATGGCTGCAGTCACACTCCCTCAACTGCTTGGTCCTTGGCTGATTATTGTTGATGAAGTGGCACAGCTCCACTAGGAGAGATTGAGGAGGCAGGACATTCATCTCAGAGGGGGACACATGGGTTCAAGTCTTTGTCCCTATGCAGCTACATACAGCAATGATTGGCATCTGGGTCTTCCGCATCTCAGTGGAGCTGACCACTGGCATGTTGAGGTGGTGAGGGGTCTTGGACCTGGCTCAGGTGTCCAACTCCAAGAGAGGGTCACAACTGAGAATCCTGTGCAGAGGGAGGTGCCTAGCAGCCCAGCTCCCTGGGAGTTAAGGTGCCTAAAGACCTTTGTGGATCTGCTCCCTAAGCCCTGCCACTTGCCTCTGCAGTCACTCCTATCTAGCTTAAGCAGCTCCCTGTTCGGCTTTTGGCTTCGGAGGATCCCATTTGTTGGCACCTGACTTTCTCCATACAATGACTGGGAGCCTGGGCACCTAACTTGGGGCAGAGGATTCCACTGAGTGGCAATGGAGAGCAGTATTACAGTGCCTAAACCCTGTTGTGAACCTCGTCCCGGGATTTTGGCAGCGCTGGAGGAGATGGCTACCCAGCACTTGGTGACCCTGCTATCTCCTTCTCTTTCAAAGGGCTTGTGATGGGGTGTATTGACCCCTCTGGGAGCCCCCTGCTGGAAGCCTCATGGTCCTAACCCACCCCGCCTCAGAAAAGGAGCAGTGAGGGTGGATCCTGCAGGCCTGCCTAGAGAGGCTGCATGGAAGCAGCCAAACAGCGCAGCAGGCCCAGTTAAAAGGAGTTGCGGGGTCTGAGCAGGGCAGTTTCTGGCTGGACCAAGTATGGTGAGGTAGGAGTGCAATTGAAATCTTCAACCCTGAGATGAGGGTGAAGATGAAGTAGCTACATGGGAAGTGGCCCAAGGAACAGCAGCAGCAAGCAACTATTAAACAAAGCAGCATGTGGCTGATATTTGTAGAGTCCCTGGGTCAGGACCTGGAGTAGTGGGTGGGCCTGGGTCTCCTCACTGGCAGGGTGGCCTGAGCCCCAAGAAGGGGATAGGGCTTGCTTAGAAGCCCAAGTGAAGGTCAAGGCTTAAATTGTCTCCAGGGAGGAAGCCTTGGGGTACTGCTCTATATCAGAGCAAATACAGATTTACAACTAGGACAGAGACAGGACTACAAGGTAAGAAGGGAACAGAGGCAGGCCCTGTTGGACCTCCCTCGTGTTTAGACAGTGTGTGGCTGAGCCACTGAAAACCCACCTAATGAGAGCAACAGCTGATGGGGCACCACAAGCAGTGAGAGCAGGTTCTCACCCAGAGGACAGGAGGCACTAACGAGAGGTGAGCATGCCCCATCACAACTTGGTATTTGAAGGGGGATCTTTATAGATTAGCTCCTGAAACAAGGGGAGAATGGAGGAGGTGATCTGCTGTTAGTGGCAGGACAGCAGCAGAACAGGACCCAGAAGTGAGCGACAACACTGATCAAAGGGATGGCATGCAAGCCATATGAGCAAAGGCTGAAAAAATTGGCTATGTTTAGTTTGGAAAAGAGGAGATTAGCGGGTGATATGAAAGCAGTCTTCATATACTTGAATGGCTACCATAAAAAAGACGGAGAAAAGTTGTTCTCGTTTAACACAGAGGGCAGGACAAGAGTCAATGGGTTCTAAGTACAGCACAGCAGATTTAGATTAAATCTGAGGAAAAACTTCCTAACTATAAGAGCAGGAAGACAATGGAACACACTGGCTAGGGATCATGGAAGCTCCTTTACTGGAGGTTTTCAAAAAGAGGCTGGATAGCTATTTGTCTTGGATGGCTTAGCCACAACAAACCCTGCATCTTGGCAACGGGGTAGACTAGATGACCCTTACAGTTCCTTATAATCCTCTGGTTCTACGAACTACAGGGTATAGGTACCAACAGGAGCTAGAAGAGACCTGCTCTTCATGGGAAAGGATCGTAGGGAGCAGGGAAGTCCAGGGGAGTAGATCACAGCATCAATCCTGAGTGTCTACAACTTGCCTCAGAGCTGAGCACCAAGCACCGTCCATGTCACCAATGGATCATGCACATTTGAGAGGCTTTTTCAAACAGCATGGCTTCATCTGTCTCCAACCATCAACAGCAACCCACATGCAGTCCCAGAGTTCATAGAATCATAAAATATTTAGGGTTGGAAGAGACATTAGGAGGTCATCTAGTTCTGGAGTCAACAGGAGAGCACTTGGGGATTGATTTATTGCATCTAGACTAGACATGATAAATCGACCCCTGAAAAGATGGATCGCTACCCGCCGATCCAGCAGGTAGTGTAGACCTGACATTAGACCACAGGCTGAACTGACCAAGGGTGGATATGAACCTACAAGCTGGTATCAAGCTGGTTTTGTTCAACAACTTTATCAATGATCTGGATGATGGGATTAATTGCACCCTTAGCAAGTTTGCAGACGACACTAACCTTCAGCATATCTACCTCTTGCCCCAATTTAGTGTTGTCTGCAAACTTACTGAGGGTGCAATTAAGCCCATCATCCAGATCATTGATAAAGATGTTGAACAAAACCGGCCCCAGGACCAACCCCTGGAGCACTCCACTTGATACTGGCTGCCAACTAGACATTGAGCTGATGATCACAACCCATTGAGCCCAACAATCTACCCAGCTTTCTATCCACCATATAGTCCATTCATCCAATCCATACTTTTTTAACTTGCTGGCAAGAATACTGTGGGAGACCGTATCAAAAGCTTTGCTAAAGTCAAGATATATCACATCCACCGCTTTCCCCATATCCACAGTCAGTTATCTCATCATAGAAGGCAATCAGGTTGATCAGGCATGACTTGTTCAGCACATTCACTCCTCAAGAAGTCCTGGACACCTTAAAGGAGTCTTGACGCAACTTGTGAATGCAACCCACGTGCTTCCTGACTTGAGAAAGTGGCGTGTGCACTGGCGCCTCTACTGACCAAAACAGCCAGCTCCTCATGCAGAGAAGTAATCTTCCTGTCCTCCTTCACACACACACACACACACACACACACACAGTCCAACCAATACTAAAGAATTCCACTGCCAATACTTCAGTCCTAGGCACCTACTGCCCAGTACCAAACATCCCATTCCTGAGCAAGCTCTGAGCCAAGTGCCACCAGTATGCAAATGAGACACAGCTCTACCTCTTTGTCACCATATACAACTACCACCCTCCAGATTTAGATAAGATCAGCTCATGGATGAAGGACAGCTGACTGAAGCTGAACCTGAGCAATGCAGAGGTGATCTCATGGGCACAGGAAACCGTTTTGAAGAGTCCACAGCCATGTTGCAGTCTCCTTTGATTGTAGGTTCACATCCACACTTGGTCAGTTCAGACTGAGGTCTAAGGTCAGGTTTACACTACCTGCCAGATCAGCAATTAGCAATCGATCTTTCGGGGGTAGATTTATCGCGTCTAATCTAGATGCGATAAATCAATCCCCGAGCACTCTCCTGTTGACTCCAGAACTAGATGACCTCCTAAGGTCTCTTCCAACTCTAAATATTTTATGATTCTACGAACTCTGGGACTGTGTGTAGGTTGCTGTTGGTGATTGGAGACAGGTGAAGCCAATGCTGTTTGAGAATGTCTCAAATGTGCATGATCCATTGGTGACATGGACGGTGCTTGGTGCTCAGCTCTGAGGCAGGCTGCAGACACTCAGGACTGATGCTGTGATCTATTCCCTGGTGGGATTTGGCAGCCTCAGTGGAGGCTGGTAGGAAGATTCTCTTAGCTTGTAATACAGCCTCAGCATAGACTTTGAGGAATTTGTTATAGTGTTTCTGGTCTGATTCAGCCTTTTTTCTGCCATCACTGCTCCCGTTTCTGCCTGTCTCTCCATCTAGAACAGGGTATCAGAAACCTAGGAGATCTGTGTGGGTGATTGGGAGGAAGAGGCCATTTGGGAGCCAGTATGTCAATGGCTGAGGCTAGTGGCACATGCTAGTGATTCAGCAGACACTCAGCTCCTTGTCCTGTGGTGGAGTGCTGTTATCCTTGAGCAGGCTTTGGAATTTGTGGGAGTCTGAGTCTTTGTGCTCAGATCAGGATCATTGGTCTGGTTTGTTGTCTGCACACCCTAATAGGGGATGGTGTCCACGCCAGTGGCTGGTTGTCCTGACCTTTCTTGATGTCTAGGTCAAAGCTCATGGACAGGGTGTGACCAGCTGGCTGGGCTGGATAAGAGCTGACCTGTAAAAGTCCAAGGAGGCACATGAGGAAAGTTTTGGGGAGTTTGCATCCGCAGCCTTGTCCTGGTGAAATCTCCCAGGATGACACACAAAAATATAAGAATGGCCATACTGGTTCAGACCAAAGGTCTGTCTAGCCCCGTATCCTGTCTTCCGACAGTGGCCAGTGCCAGGCGCCCCAAAGGGAATGAACAGTACAGGTAATCATCATTTGATCCATCCCCTATCAGCCATTCCCAGCTTCTGGCTAGGGACACCATTCCTGCCTGGGAGCTCCTCTAGGAATCCTGTAGTCTGTGATGGTCTGTAAATAAGCATAGAATCCATGTCGGCTTTGGCTCTGATTTCTACTGGCAGGTGAAAGGATTCATATGAAGCTGTCTTACCTGAGTCCCTTCTCTCCCATTTGCCATGCCAGCTGCCTTCTTGCTGCGTTGAGGTCTGTGAGGTACTGAGCACCTTGGGTAGACAATGTGGGTTGGCACAGAACTTGTGGTATCATCCAGTCAGGTACAGCAATGAATGCATCATCACTGATGGGATTGTGTATTGTTCATTCTTCATTAGTGACCAGTCCTCAGCCAGGCCGTACCAGCCATTCCCAACCAATGCCTGGTCAGGCATCAGGGAGCCGTTGGCCATGCCCAGCCACAGTAGCAGAGGGTGTTTGTGAGAGTGTGTGTTAAGGGACAGGAGGGGTGTGTGTGAGAGAGAGAGAGAAGGGGACAAAGAGAAGGTGTCGGGTAGCACTGGGTATATGTGTCTGGGGGGCATTGGGGGACAGCAGAGTGAGAAGGGGACAAAGAGAAGGTGTCGGGTAGCGCTGGGTATATGTGTCTGGGGGGCATTGGGGGACAGCAGGTGTATGTATCGGGGGAAAATGCAGGCGGCAGGTGTGGCAGAGGGCCAGCAGGGTGTGTGTGTTGCGGAGGATGCGTGTGTATCGTGGGGACAGCACAGTGTGTGTGCGTGTGTGTTGGAGAAACTGGGGGGGTGTCGGGAGATGGCAGACAGCAGGTGTGAGTATCAGAGGCATAGCAGGAGGCATGTGTGAGTGTGTCAGGGGGATAGCAGGCGGCAGGTATGAGTGTCAGGGGGACAGCAGGGGGCGTGTGTCGGGGGGGGGACAGCAGGGGGCATGTGTCGGGGGGGACAGCAGGAGGCGTGTGTGTGTGTCAGAGGGACTGCAAGGAGCGTGTGTATATCCAGGGCAGAGGGGGCATGAGTGAATGTGTCAGAGAGACAGTGGGGGCGTGAGTGTGTTGGGGAGACAGCAGGTGGCAGGTGTGAGTGTCAGAAGGCCAGCAGGGGGAGGGTGTATGGGGGGACAGCAGGGTGTGTGTGTGAGTGTGTGTCAAAGGGATAGCAGGGGGTATTTGTGAATGTGTCAGGGGGACAGCAGTGGGTATGCGTGTGTCAAGTTACAGCAGAAGGTATGTGTGAGTTAGTCAGGAGACAGAGGGTGTGTGTGCAGGGGCACAGCGTGTGTGGCTGGCACATGAGTATATCAAGAGAGGGAACAGGATGGCGGGGAGGAGGGCCAGGGGCATGTCTGTGACCTCTATGGAATGGGAGACACACTACATCCTGGTGGTTTCCCTGCCTCCCCTCTCCCTGCCTTGTGCGGGAGTCACAATGCCCTGGACTTGATTATTCATTGGGGACAAGGGCAGCATAAGGTTAGCTGGGAGGAAGATTACCCCTTGATTGGTGCCTGGCAACAGGAGAGGCTTTACAGAGAGAGAGAGAGGCCTCTCTTCTGTACTGAGGGGCCTAAGTCCCTTTGCTGGGCAGGCTGGGGCTACACTCCCTCCCAGCATTTCCCACTGGCACCTTTATGTAGCTTCCTTGCTCAGCATGCAGGCTACTGCGAATTTTGTTTTTTATTCTGGGCACCTCACTTTCCCCATGCATCATACAGAAGCCTGGGCAGCAGGGCTCCTAAATCCAGGCATTGAAACACTCAGCGTGTGTCCCAGGTCATGCAGGGCAATGCTAACAGAGTGGGGAACTGAACACAGGTGGACCAAATACCAGCCCAGTATCCTAACCACTTGGCCACCCTTCCTCTGCATCCTTAACTCCAGCTGCTCTTGGCATCCTGCTGTGCCAAAATATTGCTGTTTGTGCTTCTTTGCAAAAATAGCTTAGAACACAGGTCCTGTAATGAGCCCTCCCCAACCTCTCTCACTCTCTCTCTCACACACACACACACACACACACACACACACTCACTCACTGGGCAGCTCTTCCACACACTGGTCCACAACAAACGTACCTGAAAACCAAGACACAAGAGGAGTGGAGGAGGGCACACTCACCAATGATGCTTCTCAGATCCTCCTCATCAAGGTTCTGTCTGGGTGTGGCAGGAAGCGTAGGGCTGGCTGGCGTAGGATGGACAGTAGCAGCTGACTCCTCGCTTCTCAAGGCAGCCACACTTGTCCCAGTTGTTGTCGAGATGTGGACAGTGGTGGCTACCATAGCAATTGTAGCTTTGCGAGGATTGGCTGTGGGTAGGATTGCTGCAGTTGTGGGTGCCTGTGTACCTGTCTGGGTCACAGTTGCTGGTGTCCGTGTGGCTGACTCATCTACTGACTCACTCATGGTGATGACTCCAGGTGCAGTGGTGGTCTCCAGCGTAGCTGGGAGCTGGTTTACAATGGTGGTGTGAGCTGCAGCGGTAAGTTCTGGTGTCAGCTCACTGGAGAGGGACAGGGCAGCAGAGGGCAATGATGGAGACCTGGTGGCAGTTTCTACTACTGGGGACCCAGCAATGGCAGGGGCAGCTTGCGAGATGTACTCCATGGTGCGGGCGATGTTCTGGGGTGTCAGAGGCCCTCCCACCAGAGCTGGCGTCCTTGTGGTGCTGCTCTGCTCATGGCTGTTGTGCCTCAAGAGCTGATCTTCAATCAGCAAATCGACTGTGTGATCCCCGCTGAAGGACTCATCCTCTGCCAAGCAAGCAAAACACGCATCACTGGGAGGGGCACGGCAACCCCCACCATGGTGGGACTAGAGTTTTGCAAGGAGCAAGGGGAGCCTGGACTAGCCTGTCATGATTTGTGAGTGCTCCAGAGTCAGGCTTATCAGAGGACACAGCACAAAGCCCTGTCTCCACTGCTCACTGAGCTGCCCCAATATTTACTCTGGGGGCACCTTGGGGATGAGCTGAGCTACTCAAAAAGAAATCCCCAGGCATCAGCAGTGGATAATTGGGGCCCATTGTGCAGTGCTGCTAACTCTCACAAATAACATGATATGGGCTTCTGTTGAAGGCAGTATTGCAATACATTCCAGCCTTCCTGTGATTTTTGGGGTGCTCCTTTCTACAATGCCCTATAGCCCAGTGGAAGGTGTGCAACCACACAAGCCCAAGAGTTGAAGTCTCAGCTCTTTCATCTGGTGCTATGGCCAAAGTTCACATATGGGAGGTAACTGTTCTTCATCAATTTCAGATATAAGGAAGCTGAGATCTTGCACATGGTCACTGCAGACAGAGCTGGAAACAGAATTCCAGTCTCATACAACAGGACCAACTCTCTTCCACCTTGTCAGTCTTGCTTTCAGAAGGAACATGTCATATTAGGTGCTTCTGTAATTCTCCACAACACAGCATGGCACTGAGGCACTCTTTAGCAGCTTGATCTCATAAAGCTTTGTGACTCTAATACTGCTTGCCTGTTAAGAGATCTGGGTTTTAAATCAAGCATTAAAAGCCTCTGCGTTTTTTACATCCAGAGGTCCTGGATTTAGTCCCCAGAGAGGACCCAAACACAGGTGCTATTATATAAGCTATGGTGTCTGTGACCCCCAGACCAAAACCTTCTCCCAGAGCCAGAATCTTGATGCCCAGCGCCCCACTGCAGTATCACAGCTTCTGGTGTAACCTACTGGCCTCATAGGTGTTGTATACCTTGTGTGGGCTGGGCTGGTAGAATAACACAGCATGCTTCCTCCCCATATAGTTGATGAGGAAGCAGTCTATGCTGTGGATTTGAAGGCTATAGCTTCAAATGCTGCTAATAACACATGTAGGAGAGGGAAAAAAGTACATCTTTGTAAGAAAGTTAGTGTTGGGAGTTCAGAGTAATGATTGCAATGCCTCTATATTGATTTAGCTATGAATGTGGATGTTGTGTTAATATTTGTTTTACTGTTGCATGTTTATTATTTGTATTTTGGGAAGGGGGACTGTCCCTTTAAGAGAAGGGTGCTGTAGTCAGTGAGTTAGAGACTAAGAGCAGCATGGATTGGAGGGATATTTTGCCACTTCCACTGTGCGGAGAGCAGAGCTCCTAGGTGGTGGAACTGCAACACTTGGCAGCGGTTGCTCAAGACAATCTGCTCTTTTCTTCCCCTGCCCTGATCAGCCTCTAGGACAGAGGGTCTCCACAGCAGGGTGCATCAGACTTTCAGGATGGGAGGGGGGCATAGTGAGTGGTTATTGTAGAAGTGAGGGGGCCAATTCTCACAGGCTGCAGCACCAATCACTCAGGTTTGGCCCAGTCGTCCTAGGCAGCATCTACCTCCCTAGGCAGGTGTTTAGTTTGCCTATAGCTAACTCCCATCATCCCGCTCCCCACTGCAAATCCCCTTCCTCCCGGGCAGCTCAGGGGAACGGTTGGTACCAGGATCTGATGGGAAGCTTTACAAACACCAGATTCCCTAGGAACAGCACGTGAAGCTGCATGTGACATAGGCTGTGACTGCCAGACATTGCAGCTGGGGGTAGGACTTATATTATCACTTTGCTCTGCACTGGCCAGTCAGCTCTTCAGGCCAAGCACTGGCTCTTGCTCTGTTTGTCCCATGCCTAGCATAATGCATCTCCAAGCTGAGATGAGCTCCTACAGCAGGGACCAAAACTGCTGGACTCACTGGACATTTATGAGCACTGGGGATGGCAGGAAGGGCAAAACCCAAGAAATTTGCCTTAATCTTTAAAAACATCAGAACACAAAAGCCCCTGATTTTAGGGTAAGACTCGTGATTTCTGACTGTTTGGGGCTGGCAATACTGGACTTGGGCTTTGAGCAGCTCAGGTTTTTTGAGCCCCATGGGGAATCAGCAGGCCACTTGCTTGTGTTTGCTATTGAGCAATTACTAGTCTAAGATCCTGGAGATTTCAAAACTAACAAATAGGAACCTTTGTTCAATTCAAAGGCACCTCCTAGCCTTTGCCATTTTCTCTCTGGCACGTCATGACCCACAACTGGCTCTTTAGAGTACACTCTCTAGAAGCAAATATGTGTATCATACTGAGAGCCAGTATCACGTACCGGGTTGAGCATGCAGATAGGGCTCAGAAAACCTGTGTTTTAGTCCTGGCTCTGTCAGTGGCCTGCTGGGTGATTGTGGACCCCTTCTTTATGCTTCAGTTTTGGGAATAAAGACACTGACCTCCTCTGTAACCCACTGTAAGAGCTATGTATGAACCTGCTGTATTATATTATCACAAGGAATTATAAGTGTGTTTTCCAATTCTTCCACATACGGTTTTCAGTTCCTAGATAAATGCTGGGCATTTTCTTTCAGTGCTGCTGGAAAAATCAGTCCTACTCCTTTAGGTCAGTGTTCCCCTTGCTAATTGCTTCCCTAAATAGCCAGTATGGTGTCAGTTTGGGACTTAGTCCTGCATGGATGGCAGGTGAACCTCCACTTTGGGGAGGCTACCCCTTCAATTGTGCTCCTTTCATCTGAAGACCCGCCCCTTCAGCCACAGGAGCCCTAAGCTGTGCCTGTGGCCGGAGGAGCCCCGGACCACCCTCCCTAATCAGCTCCCTCCTGGGCCAGCCTGAGTACCACCCTGGGCAGGGCTACCCTTACCCTAAGGCGAACTGAGGCAGCCACCTCAGGTGCCAGACTGGAGAGGCGGAGGGAGTGCCACTAGGACCCAGAGTGTAGAAAATTGTGTTTCCTATTGGTGCATATGTATCTCTCTGCTCTAGATGCACAGAGATGGTGGAGTGCTGGGCTGAAGGAAGGAGGGCACAAGAGAGGCAGGAGAAAAGGTGAGAGGGAATAACAGAAAGCAGCAGGAGCTGCAGGGAGAGAGAGGAGGAGCCTCATATGTACCTCTCTAGCACCCCCAGGAGCCTGGACTGATTAACACCAGCTTCTCAGGGAGCTTCCTGTTTCCTGCTGTTTCCCTGAACCCACTTAAGGAGAACAGGGAGTCAACTGAAATAGTAGGAGCCAGTTAGGCCATTAAGACATTGATATCTTCTCTCACTCAGGCCCTGTCATCAGCCTGCTCTTTTGTCTCTTTCAGCTGAATGTTGAGAGCCACTATATTTGGCACAGAACAGCAGTCATGACTGAAAGAAGAAAACGACCCCCTGGGGCAGCATTCAGAAAAAGAAAGAAGGCAAAGGAAGCTTTTCTATTTAAGCAGGAAGGAGTTCTCCTGAGATATACAGACACAAATGTTCACGGTGAGCCTTCCGGCCCCAGTGAGGCTGTGAGTGATGAAGAGATGCCTGATCTTCCAGTTACTCAGAGTGCAGGTGACCTGGCAGCTACTGCAACATCCATATCTCCATCTCAGATGGATGTAATCATGCATATTCCTGAAGAAAAGTGTAGATCAGAGAAGAGTGTGGTGGAGGTGCAAGAAACAGCTGCTGCTGAGTTTAGTTCCTTAAGTCAAGATGATCCAGGACTATGAACCCACTTGACTAGTAGCCTGAGGGACTTCCTTGTACTGCATGGGCTACAGCAAATGAAAAACTTCATGTTCCCCAAAGACAATGAAAATTAGAAGTTTCCATCCAACACATTACTGGCGTGAAATCCCAGTGGTGACAAAGTAGAGAAGCCCTGGCTTATGTACTCAAAACCCCAGAATGCTGCATACTGTTTTTGTTGCAAACTTTTCCAGTCTAATGTTCCAGACACACTGGGTTCTACAGGAACAAAGGACTGGAGAAATCTGGCATGCCATGAGAAGGCAGCAAATCACCAGAGAGCATTCCATAGGTGGAAAGAGCTTGAGATGAGACTAAGGTTAAAGGCTACCATAGATGAGCAGCATCAAGAGAAGATTCCATCAGAGTCTCTTTACTGGCAAAATGTTCTGAAAAGGCTAGCACTGAGTGGCATTTCAGATCAGCTGAATGTGCCAAAAAATGGAAACTTCCTTAAAATTGTGGAGCTGATGGCCGAGTTTGATGCTGTACTCCAGGAGCATCTAAGAAAAGTCACCAACCAAGAAATCTACACACACCACTACTTTGGAAAAACAATTCAAAATGAGATCATACAATTACTGGCAACAAAAGTCAAACAGAAGATTGCAAAGATCTGAAGTCAACAAGATGTTACTCTATTATTCTGAATTGCACACCTGACATCAGCCATATGGAACAAATGACTTTAATGGTGCGTTTTGTAACAACAACAGAATCTAGTGAAAATGTCCCTGCAATGGTGACTGTCAGAGAGCATTTTTTAGAATTTATTGACATTGATGATACTACAGAAGCTGGTATGACAAATGTGCATCTTAAAAAGCTGGAAATAAGGGGAATTGTGATAGCTGACAAGAGAGGTCAGGGCTGCAATAATGGTGCCAATGTGAGAGGAAAGAACAGAGGAATGCAGATATGGATCCAAGAATTAAACCCTCAACCTTATTTTGTCCCATGCAGTTCTCATTCATTGAACTTGGTGCTCAGTGATGCAGCATCATCTTCTAGTGAGGTTGCTGAATTTTTTAATGTAATTCAAAGCATCTATGTATTGTTCTCTGAATCAACTCCTTGATGGCAAATTTTGGAGCAGCATCTGGGAACATTCTCTCTGACACTGAAACCACTGAGTGCCACACGATGGGAAAGTCGAGTGAAGGTGATAAAGCCTATCAAACACCAAATTGGGAAGATAGATGATGCCATAGTTGCCATTATGGAGGATAATGCTATGACAGGAACTGTTTGTGGGAGAACAGTGGCAGGGGCAAATGGAATCACCAGATATATAAATGACTTCATATTTATGTGTGGCTTAGTGTTCTGGCATGAGATACTGTTTGAAATAAATGTTGTAAGCAACAGACTCCAAGGTTTTGACCTTGATATATCTGGAGCAATGGAACAACTGGACAATGCAAAGTCATACCTACAGTCTTACCAGTCAGATGAGGGATTTCAAAATGTTTTGAAGAGTGCACAGAAGTTGGCAGAGGAACTTCACACTGAAGCTATTTTCCCACCCATTCAAGAATACAAGAGTCACTGAAGGTGATGACATTTTCATTACGAGGCATGGGATAATCCCATAAGATACCCTAAACAACAATTCAAAGTTGAATCCTTTAACCAGGTGCTAGATTGTGCAAAATGGTCAGTTGAAGAACGTTTCATACAGCCAAAAGAACACAGTAATATATTTGAGATATTGTATGATATTCCAAAACTCCTCACTATACCTGAAGAAGACCTACACCAGCAATGCATGGTACTAGAGATAGTGTGGACACGATGACATGCACAATATTGATGCAAGTGATTTAGGTGATGAAATGAAAGCCTTTTCAAGATACATTTCAGCAGAATCAACTCCAAAGGCTGTTCTGGAATCTATGTGCACAAATAAGATGACAACCCTCTTTCCAAATGCTTTTGTTGCTCTGCGCATACTTCTAACACTTCCTGTAACAGTTGCCAGTGGAGAACGCAGCTTCTCCAAGCTGAAATTAATAAAAACGGTGGTGAAGCACTGGAATGGGTTACCTAGGGAGGTGGTAGAATCTCCTTCCTTAGAGGTTTTTAAGATCAGGCTTGACAAAGCCCTGGGTGGGATGATTTAGTTGGGGTTGGTCCTGCTTTGAGCAGGGGGTTGGACTAGATGATCTCCTGAGGTCCCTTCCAACCCTGACATTCTGTGATTCTATGAAAACACATCAATGCTTCACAATCACACAGGAGAAGCTGGTTGGCCTTGCAACCATCTCAATAGAGCATGAGCTGGCCCAGACTGTGGACCTTCAGGAAGCAGAAGCAGTTCAAATCTTTGCAACCAATAAGGCACGGAAAGCACCACTTGGATTATTCAACCAGATAAAAACGCCAGTGTTTACTGTGCAGACAAGAAAAGTTACGTTTGCTGTTCAGGCATTAAGTGTTACTTAAAATTTCTGAACAAGGCATTTTAAGTTGTTAGTTCTCCTTTATTGTGGTAGGTAGAAGAGCAGTACCATGAGAGGCACAGAACAGGAAGAAGGCAGAACTGAGACCTTTCAAAGTTTTGGCCCAAGTGCAAGGGTATGTGGGCATCATTTGAGCTCCCCGCCTCAGGTGTCAAAATGTTATAGGCCAGCCCTGGCCGTGGGGTAGCTGTGGCTGCCAGCAGGCCCAAGCCCCTGGCTGCCGGCTGGAGCTGAGTCCCTGGCTGCTGGCTGGAGCTGAGCCCCCGCCCACTTAAGGGTAGAGCGGGAGGCCTCAGGGTAGAACCTGGGCAGGGCCACTGCCTGGGTCAGGAGAGGCTTAGCCTGCCCTGACCTTTGATATCGCTGCAAATATAGCCCTGTTCTGTTTTTGGCTGGACACTGTAAATCTGTCCATTTCAGCTTAAGCGAAAAACCATTCCCTACCCAAGAGAGAACCTGTTCATCAGTGCATTCAAACTGTGAATTTGGAAAGTGTGCTAGGTCTCATACACAGGATGTTCATAGTCATCAGTATGGGTGTTAGGTGATTGTCTGTTTATTGCTCTGCTAATGTGTTCTATATAGCTTTGTAAATTCAACATTATACACTTGATTCATGGGGGTGTTAAACAGATTTTTTTTCCAGAAGCCAGTAGTAAGTGCCTGCATATGTGACAAAGAGTCCTGTGGCACCTTAAAGACTAACTAAAATTTTAGAGCATAAGCTTTCGTGGGCTA
>ML677390.1:535716-633286 GCA_007922305.1 Dermatemys mawii
TCCTGCCCCCCGACTGCCCCTCTCAGAACCCCCAACCCATCCACTTCCTTGTCCCCTGATCGCCCCCTCCAAAGACCACTCCACTCTAACTGCCCCCCAGAACCCCACCCCCTATCTAGCCCCCATGCTTTCTGTTCCCTGACTGAATCATAGAATATCAGGCTTGGAAGGGACCTCAGGAGGTCATCTAGTCCAACCCCCTGCTCAAAACAGGACCAATCACCAACTAAATCATCCCAGCCAGGACTTTATCAAGAATAACCTTAAAAACCTCTAAGGAAGGAGATTCTACCACCTCCCCTAGGTAACCCATTCCAGTGCTTCACCACCCTCCTAGTGGAAAAGTTTTTCCTAATATCCAACCCAAACCTCCCCCTCTGCAACTTGAGACCATTACTCCTTGTTCTGTCATCTGCTACCACTGAGACAGTGTAGATCCATCCTCTTTGGAATCCCTTTCCAGAGATAGTTGAAAGCAGCTATCAAATCCCCCCCTCATTCTTCTCTTCTGCAAACTAAACAATCCCAGTTCCCTCAGCCTCTCCTCATAATGCATTCTGGGCACCACCAAGAATTATACAATACAGAGGAAGCAGGAAGCAGACACTGGAGCAGGGGGGTGTGGAGTAGGGAGGGGCAAGAAGCAGGTGCTAGAGGGGTCATGTGGGGAGCAGCGAGGGGGCAGAAAGCAGACTCTGGGGGAGTTGTGGGAAGCAGGGAGCAGCCAGAAGCAGGCGCTGGATGCCCTCCGCTGGATTCTTTCCAATTTTTCCACATCCTTCTTGTAGTGTGGGGCCCAAAACTGGACACAGTACTCCAGATGAGGCCTCACCAATGTCAAATAGAGGGGAATGATCACGTCCCTTGACCTGCTAGCAATGCCCCTACTTATACAGCCCAAAATGCCGTTAGCCATCTTGGCAACAAGGGCACACTGTTGACTCATATCCAGCTTCTCGTCCACTGTGTCACCCACAGTGTCATCTGCAAACTTGCTGAGGGTGCAGCCCATGCCATCCTCAGATCATTAATGAAGATATTGAACAAAAACAGCCCCAGGACCTCCCCTTGGGGTATTCCACTTCATATCGGCTGCCAGCTAGACAAAGAGCCATTGATCAGTATCCACTGAGCCTGATGATCTAGCCAGCTTTCTATCCACCTTATAGTCCATTCATCCAGCCCATACTTCTTTAACCTGCTGGCAAGAATACTGTGGGAGACCATATCAAAAGCTTTGCTAAAGTCAAAGAATAACACATCTACTGCTTTTCCCTCATCCACAGAGTACATCTAAGAGACTGCCCAAGAAGGGGCTTTTCCTTCTAAAGTTCTCTCCAGCTAAAGGGAAAGGGACAAGTCCCACTGTTACAATGAAAGCCTGACTTAATACTCTACATTGCAAATGCTTTGCCTGGCTCTACTTCTGTCCTTTCTCTTCAAGAAGAGGTTTAAAGGCTGTGTAGTGGAGTGTTTGCTGTGGCACTGAGCAGGCTGAGGGCTCTGTATCCCAACCCAGACCTGGTTTAACACTGGAGAGGCACTGGCATGCAGTAACACTTTTGGCCCATATATTCCATCTCAATAATACACCAGGCCTAGTAATCTAATGGTTGCTGTGGCTGAAACAGCCGCTAGCAGCAACTGTGCAGGAAGTGCTATTGTAACTAGAGGGGTCCCGACGAGAAATGCCATGGGCTGATCCTGGGCGAGGGATTTGTAAGTTCCCTGATTGCCTGTCCTAAAGAGATTTGAGAGGGCACCCCAGGCAAAAGAGAGCCTGAACTCTTGGCTGGATGCCCTCAGGGCCAAGCCACAAATGCTATTGTTTTATCTTGAACTGTAACAGCTGAGGCCATGGTGTTTTCAACCCTTTCCTTTCCTCCCAGCCCTAGTAAAATACCAATCAGCCATGGCTCTGGGTGTTTACTGGGCCTCGCAGCTGAAGCACCTTCAGTGTATGCCTCCAAGTCATGGTGCCCGTGGCACTGCCAAGTGCCTTTTGGGTCTGATCCCACAGCTCTGAGTAGCTTGAAGAGGGTGAGTGGGAGAACAGCTCTGCAGGGAAGAGAAGGGAGGGATAGAGCCAGTCCCTGCCAGCATGTCTGTGCTAACCCACTGCAGACTGAAAGGGAGCAGCTGGAGTCTGCTTGATGCCCATGGTAAAATCAGACATGTATGCCAATGAGGCCCCATCAGCTCCTCTCCAAGGGATCCTGTCTGAGCAGTCAGAGGTCAAGCACATAATGAGTCATGGAGCTGGAACTCTGCTGTCCTTCGGTCAGAGCTCAGGCTCACGAGCAGGGGAAGCTTGCAGAGCTGCCTGCTCCTCTCCCCAGAGCCTAAAGCCGCAAGAACAAGTCTGGCTGCATCAGGGACAATTTTAGTGCAGCATGTAGCTGCTGGTGACTCCCTCCCTGCCTGTAAGGGACACACTGCATGGCAGAGTGAGGGTCGACCACCCAGAGACATCTGAATGTGAGATACAAAGGTCAAGGAACCTGAGCCTGGACAACAAGATGTGCCCCAGCCAAGGCCATGCCTGGCGTGTGGTGGCAAAGGTCGGGGGGGCTCTGTGGGGAAGCAGCTTTTCAATCCTGCCACCTACAGGTACCAGGATAATGAGGGGATGCAACTCCCATCACATATCGCCATATGACGATGCCTAAGTCCACCAGCTTCCAACCCCAATGTTCAGAGTTAGCCTTGCAGCTCCAGTACATTTCTCCCTCAATACCTTTCACCAGTCCTGCTGGTGAGCATTGCCTACACCAGCATTCAGTCTTGGACTGGAACGGGGCTCCTGGGACTTGGCTGCACAAGAGCTCCACTTGTAGCCAGGAGAAGGCAGCTTGCCATACCTCAGTGTGGGTGTACGCAGCTGCAGCATCCCTCTGCAGGGAGCTCTGGATGTCAGGAAGACTGTTAGAAATACCGCTGGAACAGTTTTCCTTGTCCCGTGTGTTTGGCTCACTCCAAATTGCATCCACGTTCCCTGTGAATGGCTTGTTCTCTCTGGTGAGGTTTCTGGCCACTTCCTAGGACAGTGAGAGAGAAAGAGAGAGCTGTGATTTTACTGCCACTGGCACTTTCAAAATTCAGGCCCTTGGTCACAACATGCTTGGAGCTTGCATTATTGCTAACCTGAATGGCACACCTTGACAGTTAGAAATGCTTCACTAGACCGAGATCTGCTGCCTAATTATTCTTCAGGACCCCTTTCTAGGGTGAGAAGAAGGGACTTCCTAATGTTTTTCTTAACTAGCAGCCACATAGAGAAAACAAGAGGCCACAGAAAAAACAAGCCACTTTCATCTCTAGTCTCTCTGAGAGACAACTACTTTGAGCGGCGGGTACCATAGGCTGGGGGAGATTATACCTTCCCAAACAGCCAGGCATGGTCCCACCCATGCTCAGCCCCCAGGCCTCCTGCTTCTGCTTCCGCTCTGCTGCCTGGCTCCAAGGGCTGGTAGGGCCACGCTGCCTGCCATCTCTCCCAGTGCTCCAGGGCTGGGGGCGCTAGCCTGGGGCAGGGTCCGGTGGCCATGAGGGTCGTGGGGGAGTGGAAGGGACGGGTCTGGGGATTAGCCTCCTCCAGCCGGTAGTTCACATGCCACCCAGGACCTCTCCCCTTTCTGGAACTTTTAATACAGCATAGAGACATCTAGCGCTGGAGCATATCATCATAGGTAGGTCTCTCCCATCCTGCAGCACCACTGGGCCGGGTGATGTTCCACAGGGTAGACACAGAGAGAGACTGAGACTTGTTCTCAAAGTGCTCTTTGACTTAGGACAGTGGTTTTCAACCTTTTTTCATTTGCTGGTCCCTAAGAAATTTTGAACAGATGTGCTTTGGAAATCTTAGACATAATCTGTGGACCTGGAGGGGTCCATGGAGCTCAGGTGGAAAACTCCAGTCTTAGGGAAAAGAGCCCTGGGCAAGGAGCCAGGAAATCATAAATTCTAAACTCTGTTCTTATAGTGTGCACATCACTACCCACTCCAAGCCCTTACTATCAAGCATGGCCATAGACTCCAGGTCAGTGGCAAGTATCATTTCTCCTATTGTATAAATGAGTTGAATGAGCAGTTGCACAAGGTCACTGCAGAGAGCAGAATCCCATTCTCTAATATGGCAGACCAAGTCTCATCCACTTAGGTACAATGTCTTGCAGAATGAACATGCCAGATCTAAGATGGCTATCCTGACTGCAACCACAGCTCTAACCACTGAACGACACTCCTCCTCCCCAAGCCAGAACACAACCCAGAACTCCTGATCTCTAACATCCCACTGCTATCTAGCAGAGCAGCTGTGTCACAAATGTGTCACGTCCCCCGCTAGTGGCTGGGCCACACACAGGATAACACTCCCTCCTTTGGCTCAAGTGGCACAGGTTTGTGTTGAGGAGCTGAAGATCCCTGGCCTGAGCCCTGCTGCTAGTGTGTGTGTTTGGGGGATCCCTGTGGTTACATGTGACAGAAGTTCTAGTTTCCAGGATTTATATTTTCATTTTCATCTCGCTGCATTGTACAGTCTATGGGTAAAATCCTGCATTCATAACTTAAATCCCTACCCAGGCAAAACGCTCACTGAAATTAATGGAGGTTTTGCCCTGTAAACCCTGCCTGTCATTTTGCCCTGTGCACACTGATAACAGTGGCTCCCTGCTGGTACTTTGCACACACTGATGTTCATGTGTACAACCAATGTTTCCTTAGGCTGTTAACTTTGGAGTTTGACACAGCACTGCCTCTCATGGCAGGTGCTAGGCAGACATGGAGCTCCCAGCTCTGACAATGCTGTATACACAGCACCCCTTCCACTGCTTTGAAGTCCTTGTAGGTACTGTGTGAGTTTCTTAGAATTGCCATATGTTGATTAAAACTCCAAGATTGTACTAGATTACCTTAATGCTATGACTGTCATGCACCAGCTTCTGCCACTTCCATGCCTTTGTCACCATACATGCTCCCATGCTCAGAAGGACACTGCCTGGGACACAGATCCCGCCAAAGAACTGTGCTGCTTCATTATCTAATTACATTTTCTCAGCTATGAAACTGGCAGAAAACAATAAACATCATCCTCCACTGCCCAGAACACACACTGATGTATCTTGGGCCATATTTCCTCTGTTACTGTACAAGAATTGACTCTGTTCATCGATATTAATGACAGAAGGCTTTATAACGACCACCCACTCTGACCGCTCACTGTGACAAAGTGGGAATTTTCTGTAATATGTTTAATAAATGACGTGTATGGTATGATCTACTGGATATGCATCTGCAATTTGACTAGGGATTGCTAGAGGATTCTAAAGGGTTAAATGCTCCCTGGACAGAGCAGGAGACGTGAAGTGTGCATGTCTCAGATCTGTCAGGGATGGTTTAAATAGGTCAATAAAAGTTTGGCTGAAACAGACCAAAATCAATGGAGCATCCAAATAGGCAATGGGAGCCCAAGGACTGTACAACTGACCCCCTACCAATAGGAAACTTGAAGGTGAATCAGGTGAACTCATGTAAATATTAGTGGGAGCATTGCCAGCAGCTCAAGGGAAGTGATTATTCCCCTCTATTCAGTACTGGTGAGACCTCCTCTGGAGTATTGCATCCAGTTTTGGGCCCCACACTACAGAAAAGATGTAGACAAATTGGAGTGAGTCCAGTGGAAGGCAATGAAAATGATCAGGGGGTCGGGACACATGACTTACGAGGAGAGGCTGAAGGATCTGGGCTTGTTTAGTTTGCAGAAGAGAAGAGTGAGGGGGGATTTGATAGCAGTCTTCAACTACCTGAAGTGGGGTTCCAAAGAGGGACGGAGCTAGGCTGTTCTGAGTGGTGGCAGATGACAGAACAAAGAGCAATCATCTCAAGTTGCGGTGGGGGAGGTCTAGGTTGGATATTAGGAAAAACTTTTTCACTAGGAGGGTGGTGAAGCATTACAATGGATTACCTAGGGAAGTGGTGGAATCTCCATCCTTAGAGATTTTTAAGGCTGGGCTTGACTGTCAGGGGACAGTACTTGGTCCTGCTAGTGTAGGCAGGAGACTGGACTCGATGACCTTTCAAGGTCTTTCCAGTTTTATGAGATAGCTCTCTCTCTCTCTCTCTTTGTGTGTGTAAGCCCTGGCTGTGATGATTTAGTTGGTAATTAGTCCTGCTTTGAGCAGGGGGTTGGACTAGATGACCTCCTGATGTCCTTTCCAACCCTGATGTTCTATGATTCTATGAACTCAGCAAGAATCTGCAGGAGGAAGAGACTGGACCAAAAGGTGTCAGGTAGCTGGGATAAACACTGGCTTTTGGAGAGACTCGGCAGCTCTCACTTGGGACTGACATAGAAACAGATAGAGAGGGACAGATATGGATTCCACAGCAGCCTGGCTGGGTGAAGCACTCCATTGAGCAGGATGGACTGTGTCTTAACGGTTGCATCTCTCTGCTAACACATTATATCCAGTTGACTCATAAAACACCTCTAAGTTTGAAAAAGCTTCAGCGTCACTGCAAATACTTGCTGAGGTGCATGGGTCCCTGAACAGTCTACTCATCTTTGAACAGGAGTGCAGCTCAGTGGGACTTGCTGGGCAGCACTCCCAGTGTGAAATCAGCGCATGAGCCCAGATCTGCCATGGCTGAGGCTGTGTGTAAGGAAGAGTTGGGCCCCTAGGAGGAGGGGTCTGGTACACTGAAAGGGTTCCTCCTGGGACTGTTAAGGTTAGGGCAGAGCACAGATCCTGTGCACCCATGACACCCACACATAACGCATGCCAGAGTTTCTCCTGCATCAAGCCCAAAAGCTAGTAGTTAAACTAGTCTGGGTCCGAGTTGTAGAAAGAGCCATCCAATCTTGATTTAAATCATCATCAAGTGATGGACAAGCCCCAAATTGGTAATCTGTTGCCATGGTTAATTATCCTCGCTGTTAAAAATGTACACTTTATTTCCTTTTGGAAATTGGCTGGCTTCTGTGTCCAGACACTGGAATTTATAATGCTGGATTAAAAAGGCTGCTGGATTAGGCTGCTGGATTAAAAAGCCTTCTGTTATCAGGTATCTCCTCTGTATGTTGGTACTTACAGATCATGCGCAAGTCACCCCTTGGCCTTCTCTTTGTTACTTCTTTAGTAAGAGCTCCTCACAGCAAGACTGCAAGGCAGGTTCCAGTCCTGGATTCATTTTGAGAGCCCTTCTGTGGTGCGAGTGCCTTTGGAGAAGGAATTCAGCTGAAAAGCACTGATGCATTCCGGATTGTATGGGCAGCTGGCTTGTGGCATGTCCACAGTAGTATTATGCAGCTGGTATGCGTTGTTGGGGAGACTTGGAGGGGGGCAAAGGATGTACATTGGCATGAAGGGGCAGTGTACAGCAGGGGATCAGCAGCACAGTAAGCAGACTTGGTATCAATTACAGAGGCAACTCTCTACAGCAGCATTCTTCAAAGATTTCCAGCCGCAGCCCCTTTCCGTGGTCTGGGGCCACTCATGGCCCCCCGGGGTATGTCCATCGAAATGCCGCCAAATTGAAAGCTTCCGCTTTCTGCGGTGGCATTTCGGCGGGACAAAAATAGACTACCGGTCTATTCGGCGATCTCCCGGGTGGGATCGGCAGCAGCACCGTGGTCTCGCGCACCCCCAGGGGTGGTCTTGCGCACACCCCACTTTGAAGACCACTGCTTTACAGGACCAGACTTCGGTCAGTAACATACAGCAGGTACCAAGGTGTACCTAACAGTACACAGAACAGTAATAAGTATAAATACTTTTAAAATTGGTATATAAATGCTAACACTACGGTGGCTTCTAGGGCAGGAAGGTCCTTGGATGCCTCATCAAAACTTACGAGCAAATCTTTCAGTTCCAGATCTGAGCTTTTCCTTTAAAAGGATATCCCCCTCTTCAAGCATAGCTGTTCAAGCTCTTTTGTCTGAAACCCATCATATGACATCTAAACTCTCAATGACAAGTTTAAACTTTTAACAGCACTGGGTTCTGATTGATAAATCCAACTGACCCATGGCAAGTAAATCCTGCCACAACTACTCCAGTGTCAGGCTTCTACAGTGGTTCATGAACATGGGTGCCAACCTCATGGCAGACTGTTATAAAGCAGGGCACAAACCTCAAAGTGGTTGTGTGTTCTATACTTAGATTCACCAACCAAGTATCAGATGTGAACTCCTCAAGCACTATAACAGCCTTAACATGGAGTCACAGGCAGGACCCTCTTCTTTGTTACTTGTCTGTCCAAAATTAAGCCCTCATCCTCAAGTGGAGTTCCCAACTGCTACCTAAATACAATTAATAAACTCAGATAATACCTTGCTGTTCTACAGTGCTTTTCATCCAGAAGGATCCTACAGCATTTTACAACCTATGGGCTCAATTCTGCAACCTTTGTTCACCTTCGGTACAACCTTATTACACACACAGGCCCAGTTAAAGCAACGGCAAAGCCAGTAGAATGTATTATTCAGGATGGGTAAGAATGGCAGAATATGCTGAGTGCCATTCCCTTGCATGCCTGCTGCAGAAGCAGAAACACACAAACACACTCTCCCAGAATTAATGTTGCTAGTGTGCATTTTCTATTATCAATGTAATCAGGACTCCAGCAACTTGCCAAGAAATCTCAAGGCTGGATACTCTTGAAAGGGACCTTGGGTCACATGTCCTCCACCGAAACTTAACACCCACAGATTCTTCACCGCCAAAACAAATTTCCTTCCCCTTCCCACACACAGTCATCTACAATGAACATCTCTAACTCCTCTAATATCACACCCAACTGCACAGGTCTAACTCTGATTTCATGGAAGCTGACACATTTTGAAGTTAGACACACTCTCTCTGTTGCAACCTAAAAAGTCAATCACTGCTGAGTCCATAACTGACTGGGCTGGATCAGGAAGTTCAGGCTCTGTGTGTGTAGGTTCTGCAAAGATTTTTCTGGAGTTCCTCCCTCCAGAGAAGATCATCCTGCAAACTACCATCCAGGGTAAGCAATGTCCAAGTTAAGACCAAAGCAGACTGAAAAGAGCTACAAAGGGATCTCACAAAACTGAGTGAATGGGCAAAAAAATGGCATAAGAAATTCAATGTTGCTAAACACAAAGTAACACAACATAATCCCAACTATATATACAAAGTGATGGGGTATAAATTAGCTGTTACCACTCAAGAAAGAGATCTTGAAGTCATTGTGGATAGTTCTCTGAAAACATCCACTCAATGTGTAGCAGCAGTCAAAAAAGCTAACAGAATATTGGGAATCATTAAGAAAGGGATAAATAAGAAGACAGAAAATATCATATTGCTACTATATAAATCCATGCTATGCCCATCTCTTGAATACTGCATGTAGATGTGCTCGCCCTTCTAAAAAGGTAAATTTGGAATTCAAAAAGGTACAGAAAAGGGCAACAAAAATGATTAGGGGCATGCAACAGCTGCCATAGGAGGAGAGATTAATAAAATTGGGACTTTTTCAGATTGGAAAAAAGACAACTAAGGGGAGATATGATAGAAGTCTATAAAATCATGACTGATGTGGAGAAAGTAAATAAGGAAGTGTTATTTACTCCTTTTCATATCACAAGAACTAGGAGTCACCAAATGAACTTAAAAGGCAGCAGATTTAAAACAAGCATAAGGAAGTATTTCTTCACACAACTTACAGTCAACCTGTGGAACTCTTTGCCAGAGGATGTTGTGAAGGCCAGGACTATAACAAGGTTCAAAAAAGAACTAGATAAATTCACGAAGGAAAATCCATCAATGGCTATTAGCCAGGATAGGCAGGGATGGCGTCCCTAGCTTCTGTTTGCCAGAAGCTGGGAATGGGTGACAGGGGATGGATCACTTAATGATTAGCTATTCTGTTCATTCCCTCTGGAGCACCTGGCGTAGGGCCCTGTCAGAAGACAAGATACGGGGCTAGATGGACCTTTGGTCTGACCCAGTATGGTCGTTCTTTTGTTCTTCCAAGCAACTCGAGGTTCTTATTCTATTAAATCCTTCTGAATTCCACAGTTAGTGACATGGCCAGTACAATTTCTTCTCCTGCAAAAGAGAAGCCTGAAACCACTGCATGAAATCACTGCCACCACTTACTTATTTTGAGAAATTGTATTAAATGATATACCACAGGTCACTGCAACACACAAAGAGTGATCAAACAAGCCACCAGCTGGAATCTCCTCTTTCTATACCAGTTGTTCTCAAACTGGGGGTCGTGACCCCCTGCGGGTCGCGGGCCAATTCCAGGGGGTTCGCAAGCTGCCGACGCCTTCGGTGGCATTTCAGCAGAAGCTCCAAACCTGCGAGTGAGTCCGCCGAAACACCGCCGAAGTGCAAGCTTCTGCTATTGGCGGCATTTCGGCGGACACAGAGACAAACGCTGCATGTCCGCTGAAATGCCACTGAAACCAGAAGAGTTCAATTCAGCAGCATTTCGGCGGACATACCCGGGACATGAGAGGACACGGCAGAGCAAAAAGGGGTCACTGAACCAACAAGTTAGAGAACCACTGTTCTATACTAACAATAAGGCAGCCATCAAGATAAAGAAGGTACTTAATTAAAAGGGTGGTGCCACCTATTGTTGGAAGAGAGATTTGCAAGTAATTAATAGTTAACTTTATCATTACAAAAAAATTTAACCTCTCATTTATTTACATTTTCCTGCACAGCCTCTGCTTTACTTCCCTCTGAAGCCATCAGTATGAGACCAGTACCTTGGTACACCATTCATCAGTACATGAGGCCTTTAAAAGGAAATATTTGTGTTTTCCTTGTTAAAAGATTACCTCATTCTTTGATCTGGATTTCTGTATAGTCCTGCCATAACCTGTTGAAAAACTACTGCATCTAACCAAGAAGTGGATGTGCTTTAATGATGAGTTGTCTTTCCTGTATATGCTGTGCAAATTTCTCTACTCTGATTCACAGTGCAGATGTCCATTGTGTATGTTGCACTGATTGTATTGATGTCAGTGAAAACTCCAGGCACAGAAGGAGAGCAGAGCAGAAAATAGGCATATGCACTGTGGTCAGAGAAGAGAATTTTTCCCATAGTGTGCACAGCAGTTTGTACATTTGATCTTTGGATGAATGGTGCTATGTACATTTCTGTTCATATTATATGGAGAGATAATACTTTTTTTTTTCAGTTGATTAACTACCCTCGTGTTTCTAATTGTATGATCTGGGGTGAGAAGGTATAGAGAGTTTGGAATTAGAAGACAAATTCAGCAGGGTTTCATGGATGTAAATGAAAGCAGAATTTGGTCATATAATTTTCCCCAAAACTAAATTAACTCTATACTCCTCTTAGGCCAAATTCTGAATTCAGATTTACACTGGGCGGGAACTGACAGCAGAACCTGGCCTTTTGTATCTACTGGTGGATTTCTCTCCTAGAGCAAAGTTCTCCTCCATCTATCCACATGTAGATCATGTTCCAATATTCTGTTCTCCCAGCAACAGATTCACAGAAATCGGGAAAGCAGAACATTGTAGTAGAGAGACACAGTGGTGATCTGAGTGCATAATTCTGCCCTTATTCAGTCAAGCCATTTCTGCCTTTTTAAATACTGACAATTCAGCAGAAAACTCATATGATCCAATTAGAGAATAAGTCAAACTAGATTAAAAGGGAGGGATCTCAAATAAAAATAGAAACATTCATATCCCTTACCCTCCTTTGTGGATCACCATATGTGGTCAGTCCAGCAACTCAAGACATCACATTCACGTGCACCATTTTCAGATGCCTCTTTTTTGACCTCTTGGCTGAGCTGTGCAGTGTTCTCCCAAAATGCTTTGCATGTGGAATTTTGGCTTTGTGAATCCACTGCAGTTGGCTCATGTTGGAAGTCTATTGGGATGGGTCTGGATTTAAAAGAATGTGGAATTATTCTCCCAGATATAGAGGGAGGGAAAAAGCTCCAGTATTTGAGCTGACAATCTGATGCAAGGCACAATTTATTGGCCAAAATAATATTACACTGCATGAAAGAGAAAATGAGTTATG
Source organism: Dermatemys mawii (assembly GCA_007922305.1). Taxonomy (NCBI): domain Eukaryota; kingdom Metazoa; phylum Chordata; order Testudines; family Dermatemydidae; genus Dermatemys; species Dermatemys mawii. Next base: position 547,759 of record ML677390.1, read on the forward strand.
GGAAAACCTACTTTTTTTAAAAAAATTAAACTTTAGCTCATCTTTTAATATAGGATTTTCACTCTTAGGTGTTATAGCCTGTATTTAAGACATAGTGTACCTCCCTTGCCATTATTTGACCCTCTGAGGCATTAGTAATAGAGCCTAGCATGTCCTACCAGCTGCCCCATCTTACCCCAGCACCTCTCAGCCACTTCCTGGATTTGGTGGGAAGTGAGAGCTCCTAATAAAAGGCGATTCGAAATAACAAAAATAAACAGTTTTGGCAAAACACCATCCCAAGGAAAGTACAAAACCAAAGAAGGCATGCCAGCTCCATGACATCCTCCCAGAGCAGGAGGAGAGGTCAGTGGTGATTCTCAGAGTGTCAGATAGCCTGGATCAGCAATGTTAGAGCCACAGCACAGACCTTAAGCATAAGAGGTAAGAATTGTAACCCAAACACCAGAGGGGATGTGACACATACTTTCCCAGTGGGTTACACAACCAGTTGTTAACCAGCAGAAGACTGTTGTGAATCAGGATTCTATTCCTGGGTGTGGATGGGTTTGTGGGCTAGTGGTTACTGACAAGACAGCCAAGTGGATGGATTAGGCACATTGATTCTAAGAGGCCATGTGGCTGGTGGGATGCTCTTTAGACCTATCACATTAAAGACTTGGATTCTACTGCCACCTCTGCTGGGAGTGACCTTGTGTAGCCTCATCTGTCCATTGGAGAGAACAATGTTTGCTTCTTAGGCTAGCACAGAATTACGAATAGCAGAACCACTTAGAGCAGAGCCTCTCCTGATTTTTCAGAGGCTTTTAACTCTGCCAAGTGTGAGTGGATTTTCATGAGGACAGCAAAAGGCATCCCAGAATCATAGAATATCAGGATTGGAAGAGAGGAGGTTGGAGAGGTCATCTAGTCCAACCCCCTGCTCAAAGCAGGACCAATCTCCAACTAAATCATCCAAGTCAGGGCTTTGTCAAGCTTGACTTAAAAACCTCTAAGAAAGGAGATTCCACCACCTCTCCAGGTAACCCATTCCAATGCTTCACCACCCTGCTAGTGAAAAAGATTTTCCTAATATCCAACCTAAACCTCCCCCTCTGCAACTTGAGACAATTACTCCTTGTTCTGTCATCTGCTAACACTGAGAACAGCCTAGATACATTCTTTCTGGAACCTTCTTTCAAGTCATTGAAAGCAGCTATCAAATCCCCCCTCATTCTTCTCTTCTGCAGACTAAAAAATCCCAGTTCCCCCAGTCTCTCCTCGTAGAGCTACGTCCATGTCAAATTTCCTGTGCCAAAGTGTAAAGACATTACAGCTCTTCAAAGAAAGAGTTGTAAGAATTTATCTTGGGCAAAATTACTAATTCTTCTTTCTTGGAAACAGCTAAACCTCACTAAGAGAATTGAGCCTGTAGCAAAGAGTAAGCATGGAAATTTTTACCCCCAATAGCTGAAATCTGGAAAAGTAATAAGCTACAGAAAAGAGGGGCTTACAATAGAAAATGTTAGCCAATCTTAACTATAGGTAAAGCTGTCCAGAGGTAAGGTTAAGATTTAGTTATAGGTATTTTCAGTAAAAGTCATGGACAGTGTGATGGGTTCAGTTACAGAGACTGTCTTCAGACTGTCACCTGACTAGGGCCAGTCCACAACATTTTGGCACCGGAGGCAGGAGCTCAAATGACACCCCATATGCTGTTGTTTGGGCCAAAACTTGAAAGATTTCAATTCTGGCTTCTTCCTGTTCTACTCCTCTCATGGTACTGCTCTGCTACCTACCCCAACATAGGAGAACTAACAACTTAAAATTCCTTGTTCAAAAATTTTATGTAACACTTAACACAGTGCTAGCTTTTGGGTAGAAAGCATTCTCACAATGGCAACGAGCCTTTTCAGATCATTCTGCCAGTAAAGAGACTCTGATGCAATCTTCTCTTGATGATGCTCATCTATGGTAGCCTTTAACCTTAGTCTCATCTCAAGCTCTTTCCACCTACGGAATGTTCTCTGGTGTTTTGCTGCCTTCTCATGGCATGCCAGATTTCTAGCCAGGTTTTTCCAGTCTTTTGTTCCTGTAGAAGCCAATCCGGCTGGAACATTAGACTGGAAGAGTTTGCAACAAAAACAGTATGCAGCATTCTGGGGTTTTGAGTACATAAGCCATGGCCTCTCCACTTTGTCAGCATTGGGGATTTCACGCCAGTAATGTGTTGGATGGAAACTTCTATTTTCATAGTCTCCGGGGAACATGAAGTTTTTCACTTGATGTGGCCCATGCAGTACAAGGAAGTCCCTCAGGCTACTGCTCAAGTGGGTCCACAGTCTTGAATCATCTAGACTTAAGGAACTGAACTCAGCAGCCTCTACCACACTCTTCTCTGATCTGCACTTTTCTCCAGGAATGTGCACGGTTACATCCATTTGAGATGGAGATATGGATGCTGCAGTAGCTGCCAGGTGAGTGAAGCAGGGGATGAGCAAAACCAGTATATAAACAGTAGGCCTAGGTCAAGATAAGACAATGGTGAGTCAGACACTCAGGACCTCAAGCAGGGGCTGAGCAACACCAGTATGAACAGGAGGCCCAGGCCCTAGGTTCCAAAGGGACTGGGAGGAGGTAGACTGCCACCTGCGAGTTTTGGATGGTAGGGGGAATGCAGACCCTCCCACTCCACTGTGTCCCAGCCCGGGGCCCTAGCAGCAGCAGAAGACCTGATCCCGGCCGCAACACACTGACATGGCTTCTGGCAGTGCTGTAGCCAGACTAGGGTCGGCTGTCCCCAAGCTACTTCCAGACCCCCTCTCGAGGTACCTGGGTCGGGGTGGTGTCCTCAAAGGGTTCCTGAACAATGGGTTCCTCGGGATAACTGGTGTGGGGCAGACTCGGCAACTCCTCCGGGTAGCTGGTGCAGGGCAGGCTCAGCAATTTCTCCTGGTAGCTGGCACAGGGAGGCTCGGCAACTATTTCTGGGTATCTGGCTCAGAGAAGGTCAGGCCAGTCCTTGGGTTTACTGCGGGTTGCAGGGGTTTCCCAATTGCGAGCTAGGCCAGAGGCATATGCCCTCCCCTGCGGCTGCCCTCTCAGTGAGCTCTGAGGTCGGGCCTTTATACTTCCAGGGCAATGCCTGACCCTCTGGGGGGCAGGCTCAGATCTCCCTCACTCTGCCCTCTCTGATGTCCGGAGGGACTCGTCTTTCTCCAGGGTGGCAGGAAACCACACCGCCTCACTACAGGGCCTTAAAAACCTCTAAAGATGGAGATTCCATCACCTCCCTAGGTAACTCATTCCAATGCTTCACCACCCTGTTAGTGAAATAGTTTTTCCTAATTAATATTGAACCTAGACCTCCCCAACTGAATCTTGAGACCATTGCTTCTTGTTCTGTCACCTGCCACCACTGAGAACTGCCAAGCTCCATCCTCTTTGGAACCCCCCTTCAGGTAGTTGAAGGCAGCTATCAAATCACTCCTCACTCTTCTCTTCTGCAGACTAAATAATCTCAGTTTCCTCAGCCTCTCCTCTTAAATCATGTGCCTCAGCCCACTAATCATTTTCGTTGCCCTCCACTGGACTCTCTCAAATTTGTCCACATTCCTTCTGTGGGAGGAACCAAAATTGGATACAATACTCCAGGTGTGGCCTCACCAGTGCCAAATGGAGGGGAATAATGACTTCCCTCAATCTGCTGGCAATGCCCCTACTTATACAGCCCAATATGCCATTGGGGCATATTAGGGCACACTGATGACTCATATCCAGCTTCTTATCCACTGTAATCCCCAGGTCCTTTTCTGCAAAACTGCTTCTTAGCCAGTTGGTCCCCAGCCTGTAGCAGTGCATGGGATTCTTCCTTCCTAAGCGCAGGACTCTGCACTTGTCCTTGTTGAACCTCATTAGATTTCTTTTGGCCCAATCCTCCAATTTGTCTACATCACTCTGGACTCTATCCCTATCCTCCAGCGTATCTACCTCTCTCTGCACCTTAGTGTCATCTGCAAACTTGCTGAGAGTGCATTTCATCCCATCATCCAGACCATTAATAAAGATGTTGAACAAAACCGACCTCAGGACCAACCCCTGGGCCAACTTCACTTGATACCAGCTGCAAACTAGATATCAAGCCATTGATCGCTACCCTTTGATCCTGGCTGTCAGCAGCAGTCAGCAGGTGGGAAGGCCTCCCTGATACCAGCCGGAACATGAGAGAGATGATCATGGAATGACGGGAGATGATCATGGGACAAGACATGGCTCTATCCACCCCCTCTCGCAGGGACCTGTCTTGAGCCCCGGGGATTCAGGAACTGGTCTCGACCATCCGTACTCCCACAGCCCATCTTCCCCTGCAACACACGAATTAAAGAAACACTCTCCCATTTCCGCAGCAGCTCCTCTGATGTCACCCTCCCCCTTGGAGCTTTCAGCAGAAGATTCCTTCTTGCTGCTAATAAACCCTGGGACAGGATATACATACAAAATGATAGGGGCTAATTTAGCTACAAATACTCAGGAAAAAGATATTGACGTCACCGTGCATAGTTCTCTGAAGATGTCCATGCAGAGTGCAGCGGCAGTCAAAAAAGCAAACAGGATGTTAGGAATCATTGAAAAAGGGATCGAGAATAAGACCAAGAATATCTTATTGCCCTTATAGAAATCCATGGTGCACCCACATCTTGAATACTGTGTACAAATGTGGTCTCATCTCAAAAAGGATATACTGGCATTAGAATAGGTTCAGAGAAGGGCAACTAAAATGATTAGAGGTTTGGAACGGGTCCCATATGAGGAGAGATTAAAGAAACTAGGACTTTTTAGCTTGGAAAAAAGGAGACTAAGGGGAGATATGATAGAGTATATAAAATTATGAGTGGTGTGGAGAAAGTGAATAAGGAAAAGTTATTTACTTGCTCCCATAATAGAAGAACTAGGAGCCACCTAATGAAATTAGTGGGCAGCAGGTTTAAAACAAATAAAAGGAAGTTCTTCACGCAGCACACAGTCAACCTGTGGAACTCCCTGCCTGAAGAGGCTGTGAAGGCTAGGACTATAACAGGGTTTAAAAGAGAACTGGATAAATTCATGGAGGTTAAGACCATTAATGGCTATTAGCCAGGATGGGTAAGGAATGGTGTCCCTAGCCTCTGTTTGTCAGAGGGAGGTGATGGATCGTAGGAGACAGATCACTTGATCATTACCTGTTAGGTTCAATCACTCCAGGGCACCTGACATTGGCCACTGTCAGTAGACAGGATACTGGGTTAGATGGACCTTTGGTCTGACCCAGTACGGCCTTTCTTATGTTCTTATGACAGATTTTACCACATCAAAAAAGGTACTCCCCAGTAGAAATGGTGCAAAATTGTGTGCCTCCACTGCAACAGTTCAGCCTGCAGATCACCCGTTTCCCTGTGTACCTTAGCTAAAGGTACAAGAACTTTGTAACCTCCCACCAATTCAAATTCTGCCATTTTTCCTGGTAACAAATCCTTCTCATGGATCAGGTCCCTCCTGACCACAGAAATCTCTGGACCAGTATCCCTCTAACCTTGGAGCACTTTGACATGAAGCTTAACAGCATGCATATGCTCACTGATCGATTGTGTAGAAGCAACCTTGCCAGGGTTTCCTCCCCACTCTGAACTCTGGGGTATGGATGTGGGGGATGCACATGAAAGACCCCCTAAGCTTATTTCTACCAGCTTAGGTTAAAAATTTCCCCAAGACACAAATCCCTCCTTGTCCTTGGACAGTATCAGTGCCACCACCAAGTGATCTAGACAAAGATTCAGGGAAAGGACCACTTGGAGTTTCCCCCAAAATATTCCCCCAGACCCATTCGCCCTCTTTCCTGGGAAGGCTTGAGAATAATATCCTCACCAACTGGTACAGGTGAGGATAGACCAAATCCCTGGGTTTTTAGGACATTGAAAATCAATCAGCTTCTTAAAAGAAGTTTGTTTGTTTTTAAAGTAAAAGAATCACCTCTGTAAACTCAGGATGGAAGGTAAAGTTACAAGGTAATAAAATACTTAAATGCAGGGGACCTTTCTCCAGACTTAGCTTCAAAGTTACAGAAAACAGGGGAAAAAATCCCTCTTAGCATAGGGAAAATTCACAAGCTAAAACAAAAGATAACCTAACACCTTTCCTTGTTTTACTTACTATTTTTGTAATCCTAGCTGCTTATTTCGGGGTAGGGTTTTAGGAGATGGATTTTCCTTCCTGGTCCCTCTCTGGCACCGAGAGAACACACAGAAACAAACAAAACCCTTCCCCTCTCCCCCCCTCCCTGATTTGAAAGTATCTTCTTTCCTCATTGGTCCTTCTGGTCAGGCGCCAACTAGGTTATTTGAGCTTCTTAACCCCTTACAGTTACATGAGTCCGTACCTCTGGCCAGGAGGGCCTTTGGTCAGGAGGGATTTTATATTACTGCATGCATAAAGGTTGTTATCCTCCCCTTTATATTTATGACAAACCTTTACAAATCCTATGTGGAAAGAGGCAGTAACCTGGGATACCCCTATGCTCTGAGAAGCAACAGCTTCTTGTGTTACCTGGTGCCTGACCCCACTCAGTCCAGGATATTTATTCCTCAGATGCTTAGTGGCATTACAATTACAATAGTAGCACCTTCTGGGCTCTTCTACTTGTATAGGAGACTTGGGACGAATAACAGGGGAATAGGGAGGGGAATGGCCAGCCCTTTCCCAGGGGTAAAATGGTGATTCTATTTTCCACCAACCCTGTACACCTCTGCCAGTGGTTTATGTCTAATTGCAGCTTGTGATTGCTCATAAGAGCCTGCAAACCCAGCTAATTCACCCACTGCATCCATCTTTTTGTCCCACAAATACTGTTTTACATTTTCACTGCACATATTCAGGAACTGTTCCTGAGTAACAAATCACACATTCCTTCAAAGCTTGTAATGCCTTTTCCACTCATCCACTTGTCTAACAAATCTCTCGTTTCATTTACATAAGCCACATTACTCAATCCAGTTCCCCATTTAAGGCTCCTGAATTTCATCCTGTAGGTGTAATCTGAAACTGTTTCAAAATCAATTGCTTAAATATACCATAGTTTGAAGCATCAGCAATAGACATCTTATTGAATATGTCCAGAGCTCTCCCAGTCAATTTTTCAACCAAAATAATCATCTTTTGATCATCAGGAATCTCATGGAGAGTACGCAATCTTTTAAAGTGATGAAATACTTGGCAATATCACTAGATTCATCATATGGTGGACATAACCACTCCTATTTATGGATTTCAGCGGAAATGGAGTCAGATGCTGAAGGGATCTGTCTCTTCCACTCCATTACAGCCAGTTCTTGCTTCTGGGTCTCAGTTTGGGCTTGTCTCTGGGCCTCAATTTCTTTGTCTCTTAACTGCAGGGCTTGCTCCATCTCTCCTTCCTTCTCCTCCTCAGCAGCTTGCTGTGCTAACCTTTGGGTTTCCATGGCTCTTTTGTGAGCAGCTTTTTCTCTCAGCAAATTGTGCATCAATCTCCATTTTTCTTAATTCCATCTGTCTTTTATGTTCATTTTCCTTCTCAGTAATCAGCAACCTGCAATCTAGCTTCTTCTGAGCCTCACTCTCACTCATTTTGCTGATTTTGCTGCCTCTATTTCTCTTACCCGGAATAAGCAAACAGAAAACAACAAACCAGTAACCATTTTGTCTGTTCTCTGGCCACCACACTTAACACTCACTTAAAATCACTATCAGTGTCTCAAAGCAATCAACTGTGTACAGATCCTATTCCACTACGCCAAGGGTCTCCAAACTACGGCCCGCAGGCCAGATTCGGCCCACGATTTCAATTTATCCGGCCCTGCAACAAACAAGGGAGGAGCCTGGCACGCAGCAAGAGGAAGGCAGGCAACGGCAGCGGCTACTGTCCCAGAGTTCCCCCAGCTGGCCAGACATCTCTCCAGTGTCTCCCTGCTGGCCGGGTGAGTCCAGGCGTAGCCGCTCGCAGCTGCTCACGGCAACAGCCTCTGCCCACCCGGGGAGGTAGGGTCTGCTTGTTGGGGGTCCCCAGATGAACCATGCTGGCTCCTCCCCTGTCTAAAAAGGGCTTAAAATGGACCCCCCAGAGCAGTTGGGCTTCTCCCCTTTAATCTGCAGCTCTGGGAGCTCCCGCAGGGCAAGGGGGTTCGACCTGCTGGCTGCGGTCCTGTGGGGTGGCCTCCCGCTTGCACTGCCAGGTCAGGGGTGGGAAAAGTGCAGCTCCCCCTCCCCAACTGAGCATGCACGTGGAGAAGCTACAGCCTCCTTCTCCCCCCTATGTGAGCTGCTGAGGGAGGTCCCATGTGTGGAGGGGTGAGTGTCCCTGAGGCGTGGGGGAGGGAGGGGTTAAGGCAGCGGCCAGAGCAAAGACAGCGGGGCCATGGCAGCCCTGCCCTGCGAACACCGGCACAACAGCCTTTTGGAAGCAGGGACCTGTTGCTGCTAGTCCCTGTGTCTGCGCAGGAATGTCTCTGCCTTGCAACAGCAACAAAAAGGGATGGGAGGGGAGAGGTTGTGAGCAACTGCAGCCCACAGGCCCCTTTCTCACCCCTTCTGCTGCTGAGCGCCCAGCCCTGAGGCAAGTTGCCTTTGCAATTAACCTTGTCTGTTCTGCTCTTGGCTCCTTCTGATGAAGCTTCAGGTTTTGAGGAAGGGAAGCAACTTACTGGAGAGCGGTTGGGAACTGCTCAACTTACTGGAGAGGGGTTGGGAATGGTGTGGCTGGAGGAGCAAAGGCGGAGGATCACAGCAGTGGCCTGAGGAGCAAAGGGGGGGGGGGGTCATGGCAGTGGCCGGAGGAGCAAATGAGGAGGCCCGCGGCAGCGGCGTGGCTGGAGGAGCAAAGGGCATGGGCCACGGTAGTGGCTGGAGGAGCAAATGGTCGGGGGGAGGGGGTGCAGCAGCTGTGCGGCCGGAGGAGCAAAGAGGGAGGTGGGGTTTTTTTCCACAGTTGCTTCGGCCCGCGAAGCCCCTTCAAAAATCTAATGTGGCCCTTGTCACATAAAGTTTGGAGACCCCTGGACTACGCCACTGCGATAGGTTTGGTCACAGAGACCCCCTTGGGACTGCCACCTGACATGCTGGAATTACCTCGAGCCTGTTTTCCCTGCCAGCTTGGGACTTCCAGAATCCTGCCTTGTTGAGCCAGACATGCTAGTCTGCTGCAATACAGCTATATGCAGTACAGGTCCAAGCCATGCACCCAAAACTGCACACTTAACTGAAAACAGCTTAGTAGGTTACCTGCCTCCAGCACCCAGACATCCAATTCCCAACAGGATCCAAACCACAAATAAATCTGTTTTACTCTGTATAAAGCTTATACAGGATAAACTCATAAATTGTCAACCCTCTACAACATTGATAGAGAGCTATGAAGAGTTGTTTTCACTTAAAAACCTGCAGCTTTGGGAGTGTGACCAGGACCCTGGGTCTGTTGCAGCAGGCTAACACGTCTGGCTCAACAAAGCAGGATTCTGGAAGTTCCACTCTAGCAGGGAAAACAGTCTCAGAGGTAATTTCAGCACATCAGGTGACAGTACCAAGGAGATCTCTGTGACCAAACCCATCACAGATAGGCCACAGGCAATAAACAAAAATTAATGGACCCAGACCTGTCCATGACTTTTACTATAAATACACCAGACTAAATCTTAGCTGAGGGGTCCTAAGGCACTGCTAGGGCTCTGGGGGGAGGGGCCAAGGCACCACTGCTGCTATGGGTGGGCGGCGGAAAAGGTGCTACAGCTGCTCCGTTCCAGCAGCCCCTGGGGCCAGCCACACCAACTGCTGCAGCTGCAGAAGTCAAGTTATCCTACCCGCTCTCCTTCTCACAGAGTTGTGTGGGCCTGTGTAAGTTTATTCTCCTGGTCATGGTGATTCTCATGCTGCCTTGGCCCTGACACAGCCTAGGGCTACTCTAACTTCAAGGACTGTACACTAGCTGAGAGCTGTTGAGAGCTCCACCCTGTCCCTCACACATATCACTCCCCCCACCTCTACACTGGAGTGTGAGAGGAATGCAGTAACTGGGGCTGAGAGCCTGGTCCTTTTTGTTCCCATCCGTTATTTACATTGTGCAGTCTCCACTCACTTTTGCATATGTACATCCATCCTAGGCATTACCAGAAAACAATTATAACAAACAGCAACAGGGAGGGTACAAAAAAAGGCCAATGCCCAATACACAACAGGAATGTATTATTGCCTCTTCTTCCAGCGCCAGTGTCCCATTCTGATACCAGCATCATACCTCTGTTGAGGGGCAGCAGATGTCCATGGACTTACAGGGTTGCTTCCCAATGGAGGTAAAATCAGTGACACAGTGTCACGTTCCAGCGTGCAGTCTAGACCAGTGAGGGATTGTGTCACCATCCACCCTGCAACCTGCGCTGCCTTTCAATGCTTTGCTGCTGTAGCTTCCAACCACAGCCACGCACAAACAGCCATCAGCATGCAGGGGCCCCCTACACAACGAGAGTCTGCATATAGCTGCAGCCTGCTAGTCACACTGGCTTCCACCAACCTTGATTACCACTTGCAGAGTACCCCCAAGATTCTCCCAGACTCTGATTTTCCCCAGAAACATGCGTTCTGGTCTTTCCAGCCCTTTCCTGTAAGGGGTCAATATGCAACAGTTTACTACCTTAACTGGAGTTACCCAAACACTTCAGTTCAAACACAACACTGTCTTAGTTTTGATTACAAAATAAAAGAAAGTTATTTAACTACAAAGAGACGTGTTTTAAGTGAGTACAAGTGTAAGGCATTACATTTCAGAAATGGTTACAAAAGAAATAAAGATAAAACACTTTCTAGGAACTTGGTTGGATTTGGTTCAAGTTAAAATCTTCACCACATATTCCCAGCAATAGGACCAACCAAATTCTCCACCCAGAATATAAATAAATATGGCGGTGCCATTCTCCGGAAGTCTGGGTGGTTTCTAGGCATCAGAGGATGGGGACAGAACATGCCCCATTACAACCAGCTTGAACATGAGCACACAGCTCATTAGCACAGCTCCATCACTCGTTTGATTTAAACCAGGACAATACTAACTGCAAGGGGTGCACTGTGTCATCCATTTCCCAGGCACTTCAAGTCAAGATGGAGGCAGCAGCTAAGGCTGCCAAACTTCTAATTGCACAAAACTGAACACCCCTGCCCCTCCCCATAACCTGCCCCTTCCCCAAGGCTCCGCCCCTTCTCTGAGGCCCCATGCCTGCTCGCTCCACCCTCCTCCCTCTGTCACTCACTCTCCCCCATCCTCACTCACTTTCAGCAGGCTGGGGCAGTGGTTTGAGGTGTGGGAGGGGGCTCAGGGCTGGGGCAGGGTGTTGGGGAGGTGCAGTGCGTGGGCTCCAGGATGGAGTTTGGGTGTGAGAAGGGACTCCAGGCTGGGGCAGGGAGTTGGGATGCAGGAGGAGGTGTGGGGTCCCACTGTGCTTACTGCGGCTCCCAGAAAGCGGCTGCCAGGTCTCTGCAGCTCCATGGCACATGGGTAGCCAAGTAGGCTCCATGTACTGTGCTTGCGCCTGCAGGTGCCACCCCTGCAGCTCCCATTGGTCGTGGTTCCCAACCAATGGGAGCTGCAGAGCCAGAACTCGGGGTGGTGGGAGCACATGGAACCACCCTGGCTGCCCATGCACCTATGAGCCACAAGGAACTGGTGGCCGCTTCTGGGAGCCACGCAGAGCTAGGGCAGGCAGGGAGCCTGCCTTAGCTCCAGGCCACTGCTGCGCTGCTGACTGGCTTTTAATGGCCTGGTCAGCAATACCAACCAGAGCCACCAGGGTCCCTTTTCGACTGGGGGTTCTGGTTGAAAACCTGATGCCTGGCAACCCTAGCAGCAGCTGAGACTGGCTTCAGTTTAGATAATTAATCTTTTTGTTATTGGACTAAACATTAAGCAGTACGTACAGGACATGAGTCACAGGGTTCATAAATGCAGCATCACCACCCCACCTCTCACCCTCTTCTGAGAAACCCTTCTCATTGACCTGCCTTGACTGAGTTGCAAGATGTCATATATGTTTGTGTCTGGCTAAAATGTGATCTCCCGCCACACAGATGGATTACTACAAACAGGTTCAGCATGGCCAATCCCCAGTATTCTAAAATCATGAGTCAAACCCCAAGAAATCATGAAGCTCTTCAAAAGTAAAACATTTGAAGTTCTTATTGTTTAGTCTTTAAACTTTAGGTTACCCAATCAGGTCACATTTCCAAGCTTTTCTTCATAGCCACAAGGTCTTACTCTTCTTTGAAATGAAAGGTGAAATTCTTACAAAAATCAGGAACTGGAGCTTTAAGAAGAGTACGAAATATCTCAAGACTTGTGAGAATTGGCAACACTGTCCAGGTAAAATTTTTAAAAGCACTTAAATGATTTAGGAACCTAAGTCCCATTTTCAAAAGTGACCTAGGCCCTTAGGAATTTAAGCCTCAGTGAAAGACAATGGAACTTAGGCAACTACAGGCCACATGTTCAAAGGCCTTTTGGCATCTAAAGATGCAGCTAGGCATCAAGTAGGATTTCCAAAATTGCCTAGGCACTGATCTGCATTTTTAGGTGCCTAAAGATCTTTGAATATTTAAATCACTTCTGAAAATGCTACCCCTTGATCTCTTTTCTCCAAATGTCCAGTTATAGGTCATGATGACAGTGGCCACATAATTAAATGAAATGGTGGCTAATTTCCAGTTCTCCCACAAGGAATGGAACACCATGATTTGGTTCCAGATGCCAAACGATTAGGTGCCATTTTTATTTTGCATGACGTTATCTCTAACAAAACAACCCAAAGAAAAAGAAATGGATCTCATCTTACCTCCTCTAGTTTCTCCACTCGGCCCACCAATTTTGTTGTGACTGAGTGTAACTTTAGAAGGTCTAAGCCATAGAAAGCACTTTCGAGCATCTCTATGATGGAGGATAGCTGTAAAACATAGCAAAACTGGTTAAATACAGACAACTGTTCAGAGTAATACAACATACCAATATTGTTATAAACTGTACTTTTAAGATGATACTGTTTCTGCTGTTCTTCTGTTGCTTTTTTGACTTGTACTTAAGTCTGGCAGTTTCTTGTTGCATCTGGCGAACCCTCTCCTCAGCAGCCAGCAGTTCTATACTCTCCCTGGATGCTTGTTTTCCCAGCTAGGCCAAGGCTTATAGGTGTGTATCATTCTGTAGTTGAAATTATGAATATTGGCTATGTAAAAGATTAGTATTAGAAGAGACCTCAAGAAGTCATCTAGTCCAATCTAGTTCAAAGCAGGACCAACACCAGTTTGCTTTCTTGCCTGCTATTTATACCTGCCTCTGGAGATTTCCACAACATTCATCTGATGAAGTGGGTCTTAGCCCACAAAAGCTCATGATCCCTAAAATCTGTTAGTCTATAAGGTGCTACAAGACTCTTTAACACCAATTTTGTATCTCAATGTGTTTTGATTCTAAGCAGCCTCTGTGAAGCCTTTGGTCAGCTTCTTGAGAATGGGCACTTACTGAGAATAGTCCTATCAAGAAACTCTTAATTGACAGTGAATTTTGGGAGATGCCAATCCACATCTGAGCTTTCCTGGGAACGTTCAAACTAACATGTAAACAATGGTGTCGGCCTGAAAACTGACTCATGCATGGACTTGTGACTTGCCTATGTGACTCCAACCTCTATCTTGTAAGAACAAAGGGGTTTTCCTTCCACAGGGCTGAGACTGTAAAAGGCCCTAGAAACCCCTCCATTTTGTCTTCAGTCCTGCTTCTTACTTCTGAAGGAAACTTGCTACAACCTGAAGCTCTAAACAATGGACTGAATGACCATCCCAGCTGTGGATGTACTCCAGAGACTTGATTTGAACCTGCAGTTTATTCCATGACTGCTACAAGCCTAAACCAAGAACTTTGCCATTACTGTATGTAATTGATTCCATTTAACCAATTCTAGCTCTCATCTTTATTATCTTTTTCTTTTTATGAATAAATCTTTAGACTTTAGACTCTAAAGGATTGGCAACCGCATGATTTGTGGGTAAGATCTGATTTGTGTATTGACCTGGGTCTGGGGCTTGGTTCTTTGGGATCAGGAGAACCCTTTTTCTTTTACAGGGGTATTGGTTTTCATAACCATTCGTCCACATAATGAGTGGCACTGGTGATGACACTGGGAAACTGGAATGTCTAAGGGAATTGCTTTTATGACATGCTTAGCTAGTGGGGTAAAACCAAAGTCCTCTCTGTTTGGTTTGGTGGGCCTTAGAAGTGGAGAAACCCCAGACTTGAGCTGTAACAGTCATGCTCTAAGCAATTTGTCCTGAATTGATACTCTCAGAAGTGTCTCATCAAAGGCAGCATTGTTACAGCCTGCTCCCTCCAGCTCAGTGTCCTGACATTTCTAATGCACCAGTTCCCCCTGGCTCCTCACACAGATGTCTCTCTCACACAACAACTCTCTCCAGTCTCTCACATGACAGCTCCTTCTGGCCCCAAGCCCCGAGGTCTTTTGCACAAACCTAGCCTCCCAGCTCCACACCCTGATATCTCGCACATGCCAGTTCCTCCTGCCCCGTGCCCCAAAGTCTCTTGCACTCACCTGCTCCCTCCTGACCCATGCCCCAATGTCTCTCACAGCCTGCTCCCTCCAGCCCCACAGTCTTACGTCTCTAGGGTGACCAGATGTCCCAATTTTATAGGGACAGACCCGATTTTGGAGTCTTTTTCTTATATAGGCTCCTATTACCTCCCACCCCATCCTGATTTTTCACATTTGCTGTCTGGTCACCCTAGATGTCTCTCACATGCCTGCTTCCTCCAGCCCCATGCCCCAATGTCTCTCACATGCCTGTCCCCTCCAGCTCCATGACCCGAGGTCCCTCATGTGCCTGCTCCCTCCAGCTCCACTCCATGACACCTCATACGTGCCTGCTCCCTCCAGCCCCGAGTCCTAACGTGTCTCATGCATCTGCTCCCTTCCGGCCCCATGCTCCGATGCCTCTCACATGACTGCGCCCTCCGGCTCTGTGACCTGACATCTCTCACACACCTGCTCCCTCCAGCAATGCATCTTGACCTCTCTCACGTGCCTTCTTGCTCCAGCCCTGTACCATGACATCTCTCATGTGCCTGTCCCTCCAGCTCCGCGCTATGACATCTCACATGCGCTTGCTTCCTTTGGTCCTGAACCTTGATGTCTCTCACAAAATGCTATTCTGGATCTTGGCCCCAACGTCTCTCACATGCTTGCTTTCTACAGCTCTACGCTCCGGTATCTCTCTCACACCT
This sequence comes from Dermatemys mawii, assembly GCA_007922305.1. Classification (NCBI taxonomy): domain Eukaryota; kingdom Metazoa; phylum Chordata; order Testudines; family Dermatemydidae; genus Dermatemys; species Dermatemys mawii. Next base: position 563,066 of record ML677390.1, read on the forward strand.
CATCACTCCAGCTCCACGCCCTGACGTCTCTCACACATCTGCTCCCTCTGGACCTGCGCCCCAATGTCTCTCACACACCTGCTCCCACCAGCCCACAATCTTGAAGTCTCTTACATGCCTCCTTCCTCCAGCCCTGTGCCCAATGTCTCTCTCATGCGGTTCTCTCTGGCACTGCACTCCAACGTCTCTCACGCGCCTACTCCCTATAGCTCCACGTTCTAATGTCTCTCTCAGGCCTGATCTCTCCGGCCCCACACCCCGACATCTCTCATGTGCCTGCTCCCTCCGGTCCCATGCTCCAATGTCTCTCACATGCCTGCTCCCTCTGGGTCCAAGCCCTGAGGTCTCACGTGCGCCTGATTCCTCCTGCCCTGCACCCTGACATCTCTCACATGCCTGCTTCATCAGACCCCACATCCTGACCTCTCACGTGTGCCTGCCCCCTTCAACTCCACGTCCCGATATTTCTAATGCACGAGCTCCCTCCAGCCCCTCTGTGATGTTATCAACATGAACTGTAACCGAATAGATCACTGTTGCAATCAAGGTCCTATAAAGTTACACCAAATCTTATACGAAGGAAGTCAAGTAAGGTGTCTATGAAAAGGTTATTATTTGCTAGTTATGACTCTGCTCTCTGTATGCGGGTATCATTTTTGTATTTAAAGTTATAAGTATTGGTTCTATACTGTTTGTATTTCAAACCTGTGCTATGCTTCTGGGTGACACCCCACACAGGTTACCATATGCACTGCCTAGCCTGCTTGATGGCTCATTAAGGACCATTAGCTATATACAACTGACCCATTGAGAGAGGGCAGATACACCTTGTGACTCAGAAAGACATGCAGGGGAATGCCTAGGGAGAGGACTCTAAGGGCTTGGTTACACTTACAGCTTTACAGTGCTTTTGGTTATACCCACCTTTGGATACAGCTGCAGGGAAAACGCTCCAGCATGTCCACACTGACAGCTGCAACCGCACTAGCATGGCCACATTTGCGGCACTTGCAGTGGCACTGGGAGTGGTGCATTATGCATGGCTATCCCAGCATTCAGCTGGCTGCAATGTGCTTTTCAAATGAGGGGCATGTGGGGGGAATGTGTTGTGTGTATGTGGAGGGAGACAACGAGTGGATTTTGGAGTGGAGAGTGTGTCAGCATACTGTCTTTAAAATGCAGATCCTCCTAATCTTCTGCTTCTTACTCGGTAAACATTTGCATTGTTGATTTGCCGAGTTACGGATAAGCTCTGAAAACGTACTTCCGCATTCCTCCAGCTGAGTTCGAAACAAAGGGAAGAGAGGTCAATTGGCTTAAGTAGATTAGGGGCGTTTCCAGAGATCACTCAAAACGCAGTATTGTTACTACCAGTTTACATGGAGCTAAAGAGTATCACCCAATACGCCACAGCTGTTAATCATCTGGCAAGGAGGATTACCAGGATCGCTACAACCACAGACTTATAGCGCTCTACGTGCCTCACCAGTCTGGACGGGTAGTAATTTATAGCGCTCCTGGCAGCTTTATAGCGCTATAAAGTGCCAGTGTAACCAAGGCCTAAGGCTTTCAAGCCATGTGCTGGGCAGCTTGTGTTTGGAACAAAGGAAGCACGGGCCACATGGCAAGAGACTATAAAAGGCAGCTGCATCTTCTCTATTTGGACTTGATTCCTGCTTGTTATCCCTGGAGGAACATTACTACAAACTGAAGCTCTAAACAATGGACTGAAAGACCCATCCCAGCTGTGGATGTACTCCAAAGACTTGATTTGAACCTGCAGTTTATTTCATCATTGCTACAAGCCTGAATCAAGAACTTTAGCCAACATTACCTCTCATCTATATTTCTTTGTTTTTATGAATATACCTTGAGATTTTACATTCTAAAGGATTGGCAACAGCATGACTTGTGAGTGAGATCTAACTTCTATATTGACTTGGGTCTGGGATTTGGTCCTTTGGGATTGGGACAACCTTTTTTCTTTTAATGGGGTATTGGTTTTCATAACCATTTGTCCCCATAAAGTGCAGTGCTGGTGATACTGGTGCAGTGATGGTGATACTGGGAAACTGGAGTGTCTAAGGGAATTACTTGTATGACTTCTGGTTAGCAAGTGGAGTAAAACCAGAGTCCTCTCTGTCTGGCTAGTTTGACATTCAAAGGGGAACACAGCACTCTTGGGGGAGGAGGTGGTCCAGGGCCAGGATTTTGGGAGGGGTCCAATAGGGGCAGGGAGTGCAGAAGTTTGGGCGGAGACTTTGGGGCAGGGGTGGAGTCAGGGCAGGGGCAGGTGCGAGCACAAAGAGGCCATGACAAAAGTTGGTACCTGTGCTTCCAGTTCCACACCCTGACCTCTCTCACATGCCTGCTGCTTCCAGTTCCACGCCCTGACCTCTTTCACATGCCTGCTGCTTCCAGTTCCATGCACCGACCTCTCTCGTGCTTCTAGAGTGATCAGATGTCCTGATTTTATAGGGACAGTCCCAATTTTTGGATCTTTTTCTAACAGAGGCTCCTATTACCTCCCTCCCCATCATGATTTTTCACATTTGCTGTCTGGTCAACCTACATGCCTCCTGCTTCCAGTTCCACGCACTGACCTCTCTCACATTCCTCCTGCTTCCAGTTCCGCGCCCCGACCTCTCTCACATTCCTCCTGCTTTCAGTTCCACACACTGACCACTCTCACATGACTCTTGCTTCCAGTTCTGTGCCCCAATGTCTCGCACATGCCTATTCCCTCCGGCCCTGCACCCTATTGCCTCTTACATGCCTGTTCCCTCAAGCTCCATGCCCCGATGTCTCTCACACACCTGCTCTGTCCAGCCCCATGCTCCAGTGTCTCTCACACATCTGCTCCCTCCAGCTCCACCTCCTGATGTCTCTCACATGCCTGATGCCTCAGGCCCTGCGTTCTGACCTCTCTCATAGGGGCGCACTTGTCTCTCACGCGCATCTTCTCCCTCCAGCCCCATGTCCTGATGTCTCTCAAATGCTTGCTCCCTGTGACTCTGCATCCTGATGTCTCTCCGATGCCTGCTGCTCCAGCTCTGCTTCCTGACGTCACTCACATGCCAGCCTCCTCTGGCCCTGTGTCGAGACGTTTCTCAAATGAATCAGCTCCATCCAGCCCCTTCCTCCAACCTCTCTCACGTGCCTGCTGCTTCCAGTTCCATGCCCAACATATCTCACACGCCTCCTCCCTCCAGCCCTGCACTCTGACGTCTCTCACGTGCCGGCTCTCTCCAGCACTGCACCTCGATGTCTCTCACACACCTGCTCCCTTCAGCTCCGTGTTCCAACATCTCTCATGCACCTCCTCCCTCTGGCCCTGCATCCAGATATCTCTCACAGGTGCCTGCTCCCTTGGGCCCTCAGCCCCAACATCTCTCACACTTGTCTGCTCCCTCCAGCCCCATGTTCTGATGTGTCTCACCGACGTCTGCTCCCCTGAGTCCCATTCCCTGAAGTCTCTCACACGCCTGCTGCCTCCAGCTCTGTGCCCCAACGTCTCCCACGTGCCTAATCCCTCCAGCCCCGTGTCCAGAAGTCTCTCACACGTGTCTGCTTCCCCCACCCTGCACCCTGACCTCTCTCAAATGCCCGTTGTTTCCAGTTCCACATCCTGATGTCTCTTACATGCCTGCGCCCTCCAGCTCTGCGACCTGACGTCTCTATACCGCTATCTCCAGCAATGCATTTCGATGTCTCTCTCATGCCTTCTTGCTCCAGCCCTACACCCTGATGTCTCTCACATGCCTGCTCCCTTCAGATCTGCGTCCTGACATCTCTCACGCACCTCCTCCCTCCAGCTCTGCCTCCCGGCATCTCACACACACTTGCTCCATCCAGCTCCATGTCCCACTCTCTCTAACATGCCTGATCCCTCCCGCTCTGTGTCCCGACATCTCTCACACGACCTCGCTCCCCGCAGCCCTGTGCCCCAATGTCTCTCATATGAGTGCTTCCTCTGACTCTTTGCCCCAACTTCTCTCACAGGCCTACTCCCTCTAGCTCCGCACCCTAACATCTCTCACACAGGGGCTCCTTCCGGCTCTGCACCACACCTCTGCAACTCTCATATGCCTGCTTCCTCCGACCTTGCATCCCGACGTCTCTCAAACACCTGCTCCCTTTAGCCCCAACATCTCTCACATGCCTGCTCCCTCCAACTCCATGCCCCAACATCTCTCACGCACTTTCACCCTCCAGCCCCACGACCCGACATCTCTCAATCGCCTCCTTCCTCCAACTCTGCACCCTGATGCCTCACACGCACCTTCTCCCTCCAGCATTGTGTCCACACATCTCTCACGGGTGCATGCTCCTTTGGGGTCTTGGCCCCGCAGTCTCTGATGCTCCTTCTCCTTCTGGCCATGCGTCTGAAGTCTCTCACATGCTTCCTCTCTCCAGCTCTGCCTCCCGACCTCCCTCACACATCTGCTCCCTCCAGCTCTACCTCCCGACATTTCTCACGTGCCTGATCCCTCCGGCCCTGAGTCCAGATATCTCTCGCATGCATCTGCTCCTTCCAGCACTGTCCCCCGACATCTCTCACATGTGCCTGCTACCTCCAGCCCTGCACCCCTACCTCTCTCACATGGCCGCTGCTTCCAGTTCTGCACCCTGACATCTCTCGCCTGCTCCCTTCACCTCTGCATCCCAACATCTCTCACGTGCCTGCTCCCTTCAGCTCCACATCCTGACATCTCTCATGCACCTGCTCCCTCTGGCCCTGCATACTGAAATCTCTCACATGCTTGCCCCCTCCAGCTCCACCTGCCGGCATCTCTCACACGCCTGCTCCATTCAGCTCTGCGTCCCAATGCCTTTAACATGCCTGATCTCTCTGGCTTTCATCCCAATGTCTCTCACGCCCTGGCTCCCTCCGGCCCTGCACAGAGACGTCTCTCACATGAGCCTACTCCTCGCAGCCCAATGCCCCAACATGTCTCACATGACCGTGCTCCCTGTAGTTCCGCATCCCGGCACCTCTCATGCACCTGCTCCATCCAGCTCCATGTCTTGATGTCTCTAACATGCCTGATCCCTTCAGCTCCACATCCTGATGTCTCTCACATGCCTGCTCCCTTCAGCTCCGCGTCCCGACATCTACCTGGAGAGGTGGCATCTCCTTCCTTAGAGGTTTTTAAGATCAGGCTTGACAAAGCCCTGGCAGGGATGATTTAGTTGGGGACTGGTCCTGCTTTGAGCAGGGGGTTGGACTTGATGACCTCCTGAGGTCCCTTCCAACCCTGATATTCTATGATTCTATCTCTCATGCACCTGCTCCCTCCGGCCCTGCATACCGATATCTCTCACACCTGCTCCATCCAGCTCCGCGTTCTGATGTTTCTAACATGCCTGATCCCTCTGGCTTTCATCCCAATGTCTCTCATGCGCTGGCTTCCTCTGGCCCTGCACCCAGAGGTCTCTCACATAGCCCTGCTCCCTTCAGCTCCACATCCCAACATCTCTCACTTGCCTGCTCCCATCAGCATTCATACATCTCTTACTCACCTGCTCCCACTGGCACTGTGTCCTAAAGTCTCTCATATGCCTCCTCCCGCCAGCTCCGCCTCCTGGCATCTCTCACACACCTGTTCCATTCAGATTTGCATCCCGATGCCTCTAACATGCCTGATCCCTCCAGTCCTGCGTCCCGATGTCTCTCAGGTGTCTGCTCCCTCTGGCCCCATGCTTCAACATCTCTCACATGACCCTGCTCCCTGCAGCCCCATGCCCCAATGTCTCTCATGACTGCTTCTCTCACATGACTGCTTCCTCTGGCTCCTCGCCCCAACTTCTTTCACACATGTGCTACCTCTGGCCCTGCACTGCACCTTGACATCTCTCAGATGCATGCTCCTTCTGGCCCTGCACCACGATTCTCACACGTCTGCTCCCTCTGGTCCCTAACCCCTACTCTCACATGTCTCCTTCCTCCAGCCCCGGGCCCCAACATATCTCATGTGCCTGCTCCCTCCAACTCCGTGCCCCGACATTTCTCACTCACTTACACCCTCTGGCCCTGCACCCCCTGGCCCTCCACTCCACTGGCTCTCACATGCCTTCTTCCTCCAGCCCTGCATCCTGGCCACTCTCATAGGGGCTTGCTCCCTTGGACCTTTGGCCCTGATGTCTCTAACATGTGTCTGCTCCCTCCGGCCCCATGCCCCAATGTCTCTCATTCACCTACTTCCTCCGGCCCTGAGCCCTGACATCTCTCACATGCCTTCTTCCTTCAGCCACGGGTAGATATGCACCCCTCAGCTTTGACTCAGGGTGAAATGAACTGGTATTTTCAATACATGTCTTAATGAACAAGTATCCACATAATAAACATACACTTGGAACCACAGCTACAGTCTAGGTGCAGTTGGAGAGTGCAGAAGCCACAATGGTTTGTAGGAACTTCCTTTTTGATTCCAACTCCCACTGATCCACACTCCTCAAACTTTGCTTTGAATTTTGAATCGAAATGGTCCTAAAAACCCACAGTAAAACTCAGCAACAATTGCTGTGTTTCACCCATTTCATGTAGGAATCATACACTGCCCAGAGTCCCTCAAAAGATTCATGCACTATAGCAATTTTTTGGTATATTTTAGGCTGAGTTTTGAGTTTGTAACAAAAACACCAAGTCAGATGAGTTTTGCATGGTCAGGGGTTCTGTAATACAAGATTCTAATAGTTCTGTTCACATCCTGGCAGGGGGACGTTTACATCCCTCTGCCAAAACTGCTTCTTTGAAACAGGAAAAAATCATGAAAATATCCATTCCTGGAAGGAAGGTCTTCTGGTTAAAGCTCTGATGATTCCTTCCATGACCTTGGGCGAATCACTTGGACTGTGCCCCAATTTCCTACCCTGGGAAACGTGATTTCAAATCTTATTGTATGGAGATTCACTTTGTCACTGTGAGGTGAGGAGGGCAGTAGGTTGATAGTATTTGTCCATTGCTACAGAAATGCAAAATGTTATCGTCTTAGGGTCTGAAAAAAGTTTTCTCCTCATGCCCCTGTATTTTGGGAGCCAAGTGCTCAGCAGACAGCCTTGAATTTCGCATTTAATACAGGCAGCTCTTCGCAAGCTTCTCTCAGGCACAGCTGAGGAACACCCAGTGTCCTTCCAGTCCAGACTCTGTGGCTACTCTGCTAAGCCTGCCAGCAGGGGAGACTTTGTGCTAAATGACACGGCAGCTTTTTATGATAGTCTGCTTTGTGGATATGCATTAACTCTCCGCGAGGAACTGGACTGAGACCATCAGCAGAGTTTACATAAGCCACCAAACAGCCGTCAGATAGTCACATTATTGATAGTGGCTGGATATGTACCACTGACCTAGCAAAGAAAAATTGTAGAGTTCATTAAATGTCCAAGCCATCCAGTCATGCATGACCATATGTCTGAGAGCAAAGAATGTAGGCCATACCTACACAAGCAGTGACTCTCAGAAAATTTAGGAGTCATAGTGGATGAGCAACTAAAAATGAGCTCTCAGTCTGCTGCTGTGGGAAAAACAGCTAATGTGATGCTTGGATGTATAAACAGGAGAGTAGCAGTAGGGAGGTGATTTTACCTCTGTGCACAGCCTTGGTGAGACCAATACTGGATTATGCATCCAGTTCTGGTGTCTAAACCTTAAAAAGGATGTTGAAAAACTGGAAAAGGTGCAAAAAAAGAACCAATAAAATTATTCGAGGGCTGGAGAAAATGCCTGATAACGAAAGACTTAAAAAGCTCCATCCTTTCAGCTTAATAAAAAAATCAGGAAGTGACTTGATTATGGTGTGCCAATACCTCCACAGGGAAAAAATACCGAATACTAAAGGTCTCTTTAGTCTAGCAGAGAAAGGCAGAACAAAACCAATGGCTGGAAGCTGAAGCCAGATCAGTCCCAATGAGAATAAGGCCCACATTTCTAGCAGGGAGGGAAATTAGCCATTAGAACAAACTTCCCAGGGAAGTGGGGGATTCGCCAGCGTCGGGGTAACAGGGTAAAATGTAATGGTCTGTGATATACGGGAGGTCAGCCTAAGTGATCCCTTCTGGACTTAAAATCTATGAATCAATGATTCATTTCCCATGGCGAAAGTTGAAAAATCAGAAGTGCATGTCTTCCCCAAGGTTGGCTTTATAGTGCATGGCTTCCACTCGGACAAGAAATTCTATAATAAAGAGAAACACTGCGGCTATCTATTGTTGGTCTGTCTGGCACCAGGAAGCATCACCGATTGTGAGAGAGAGCCTGTTCTCACAACTTCTTCAGCTTGCTTTCTACAGCAAAAAAATGTTTGGCTAACCCTGTTAAGGGATCTTTCTGAGCTGGCAGGGCTCAGCCCACTCCTAGATGACAAGTATTCACACCACAACTGGCCGTAAATACCTCCTTGGGGGGAATCTCAGCAGAGGCCAAGGACTGAACTAGCCATGGAGAATGAACTCCTCCTAGAGGCAGGCTCTCGGTGCTGGGCTTGGGACAGGCTGCTGTGGATGCTGTGCGGGAAGCTCACGCTGCTGTTGCACATATCTGTGGATAAAGAGAACTTCAATGTCTGGGGCTGTCACTTGAGTCTCAAATTAACTCACAATAAACAAAGAGACCCAGTGTGAGTTTGCCTTTTATCATCATAATGATTCCATACTTCTCACTTTGTCTGAGCTGTGACTGCAAACATGCTAATAGAGCCATTACAGTGAACAGAGTCACCATGCAAAACCAAACATAGTACTGTGCAAAAAGCTGGATAACATATAGTTTAACCATGCACTGGTTACAGTTCTAACTATGCAGTGACACCATCCACAGTAACAGCTCCTCAATGAGGGGTCCCCCGTCCTATGTAGACAATGAATAGGAGCACTACTAAGCAAATTTGTAGGTCCAGTGACACTGGCTGCAAAGTCTCAGAGATTCATAGACTTTAAGGCCAGAAGAGACCAACATAATCATCTAGTCTGCTCTCTTGCACAGCGCAGGCCACAGAAACCCCCCTCCCCCTCTTATAATAGATCCCTAACTCTGGATGAGTTTCTGAAGTCCTCAGATCATGGTTTAAAGAAGAGTGGATAAAATCAGTGATTTGTTCAAATAAAAAAATCTAATTTTTTTATTTAAATCGGATTTTTTGATAAAATGCTTTTTGAGGAAAAAACCTAAAGATAGATTATAGCTCAAAGATATCTCATCATGGAATAGGAATTACACATTCTAATTCTATAGTATGAGACAATATATTCATGTAATGTTTAAGAAAAGTTTTATAAATGAGTTCCAATAGTTCATGGATTAGGGACCCAGTTTTATGTGGTTCTAGGGGCTTCTGTATAGTTTATTTAGGTTAATCTTTCTATCTACCCAATGGGACTCGGTGCTTAGTCTAGAAGATACCATCAGAGATGCTTAGTTTTGTAATTCTCAAACTGCAGATTTGTGTCTCCAGAGATAATGTGCTTGTTAATAGCAAAAATGTTTTGAAATAAATAAATAAATAATATATAGAGGTGAGAAATAACAGATTTCAACTATTGTCCCTCTGCAAATTTGTGTTCACAGAGTCAATCCCTTACCTCTCTCTAAAAGTGCAAAGTTTCAGAAAGTTCAATGAATAGAAGATTGTTGGGAGCAGAAGAGATCTGGACAAGGAGAAAAAGTCTGGAGATAAATGTGAGAAGGGAGGTACAGGCAGTAGAAACAAAAGTGAAACTGTTTGAGAGGCATATTCCAGAAGTCCTGAGGTCTTTCTGAGTGTAGCCTTCAATGATTTGAGATCTACCATACCATTTTTTTACTAGAAGGGAAACCTATAAAGGCAGCAGGCCATAAAAGAGACCCACTTTGGGAATATTTTAATGAAGTTCCTCTGCCTGGGGTGAGACAGGCATGCGTGCAAAATGCAAACAGTGCAACAAAGAAATGCAAGGCCTGTTGCCCGAATGAAGCAGCATCATGAGAAGTGTTCCTTCTCAGGAGGAAGCTGCGTTGAAGATGATGAAAGAAACCTATCTAAACATTCAGGATCTTCAGGTTGGAAAACTTATTTATTTCATACTTCTTTTTTAAGGACTGCCTCTCTTCCTTCTGAACTATCCTTGAATTATCATGTTTGATCAAAAAATATGGTTGTTTCTCCATGGTACTATCATTTTAGATGCAGTTGTGATAAAAAATAAAATATTTTTATCTCAAATATGCAGATCTTCCTTTTATAATTTCACCTTTAAAGTAGTACTGAGTGTCAGTGAATGCAATGAGTAATACTAAATGAGCAGTATGGTAATAATAATTAAATAACTGCATTGACTTATTTTGTTTAGGAAAACCCATCCTCAACATACAGGATTCAGAAGACTATCCATTTTTAAGATCACCATCATTTTCTATAGTTTCAGAGTTATCTGCCAATGATAGTATTTCATTCACATCATGTATGTCACATAGCCACAGTATATAACCTGGAGCAAAAAGAAAAAAAAATCTCCATCATCCAGAAACAACCATAGATAAGTTTGTGATAAGAACCAACAGAATACAAAAAGAGATAATTGATTTAAAAATTGCGTGGTTTGTTTATGCAACAAATTCTCCTTTCCGTATGATTGAGACGTTGAACCCACACTTCGTTAACATGGTTCAGTCATTAAGACCAGGATACAGTCCACCCAACAGAGGAGATGTTGCAGGAAAATTGCTGGATAAAGTGTATGAAAGAGAAATTGAGTAATGTGCCGAAGGTCTAAAGCGTGAAATTGTTAACTGAGTTGTGACAAGCAGGGAGAAGGGTGGACATGATCTCAAAAGTTTCACTGGAGGGGGAAGGCTTTTCTGAAGGGAGATATCTGGAGCTGTAACCTGAGATGAGAAGGGGGAGGGGAGTTGACACCTACCCGAGAAGTGAACAAAGGAAGGGAGCGGGTGGAGGAATTGAAGGCAGGTAGAAGCTGTCTGGGAAAGAGGTGGGGAGCCCGGATTCGGGGTCTCATCTCCCTGCCCCCCAGAAGGGCCTGACTAAGGGAGCCTGTTTGTACTGACAAGCTCGGAGTTGGATTGTGTTCCTGGCATCTCCAATAAACCTTCTGATCTACTGGCTGGCTAAGAATCACTGGGAATCCCAGGAAGTGTGTGTGTGGGGGGGGGAACGGGACTCCCCCACCCCCCGTGACATGAGTCTTGATGGGTAGAGCAATGTCCACAATGATCCTGTCCTATGTGATTGTGTGACAACAAAAGAAGGGACTGTTTTCCTTACAGAAACTTGATAAATCAGGAAATTCACACACAGTAGAATACTTACAAGAAGTAGCAGTAAAAGCTATAACAAACCATGAAAAAAAAATTAAAATGTCTAGTACACAGCTTAGTCACAGACAATGCTGCAAATGTATCAAAGATTAGAAGAAATTTAGAAGAGAGTGAAGAGAGTACCAGGCTAATAACATACGGTTGCAGTACTCATTTGATGCACCTCCTAGCCAAAGACATCAGTGTTCCAGAAATATAGGTTAATGTTGCTGAAATTGCAAAATACTTCCATAACAAACACTTTGGAGCAGTTGCTCTGAAAAAAATTGGAGGAACAAAGCAACTCTCCCACAAGACTTGCGATGGAACTCAGTAGTGGACTGTTGTGAGCACGATATCAAGAACTGGCCAAATCTGATGACAGCTTGTGAACAAAATTGTGAAAAAATAGATGGCACTATCACAGTCAAAGTTCTCAACACTGGGCTTAAGAGAAATGTTGAATGCATGCTGAGTACCCTGAAGCCTATTTCTGTAGTCTTGAACAAAATGTAGGGAAATAGCTGTTTTTTGCTGACACTGTTCAAATTTGGAAGGAACTGAGTAAGATCTTAAAAAGAGAAATATGCAATGACAAAGTTAAATTACAAGCATTAAAAAAAATGAATGGGACAGGCACTATTTCCAGCTCATTTTCTTGCAAATATTCTCAATACTTGGTACCAGGGTGAATCCTTAATTGCTGAAGAAGAGGAGTTGACTATGACATGAACATCCAGCAATCATCCCTCCGTAATGCCAACTATAATAAACTTCAGAGTTAAGGGTGAACCATTCAAGAAATATATGTTTGCTGATGATGTTTTAAAGAAAGTCACACCGATGAACTGGTGGAATTCACGTAAACGCTTGGATTCAGAGACTGTTGAAGTGAAAATCTCACTTTTAACAGCAGTAGCTTCTTCTGCTGGTGTAGAAAGAATATTTTCTTTCTTTGCACTAATTCATTACAAACTGAGAAATCGTTTGGGACCTGAAAAAGCAGGAAAGCTTGGTTTTCTGGAAAATGAAGGTGAAGAAGACTGAGTAAGCAGCAGAAGCCAATATTTTAAGTTTCTCACGTTTACCTGGCTGACATAGTCAATTTAATTTTTGATTTTTTAAAAAATATTTTATTTAACTATTTTAGCAAAAACAATTTTAAAAACTATTTAGCAAAAATTTTAACAAAAACAAACCTGATTCTAAAAAAGTTGAATGTTTAACTAAATTCAAAAATTCATATGATTGCTTTGTTAAAATATTTGCTGTTTCCTGTTGAACAAAATCCAAGATATATAATGTTGTTTTTTTAAATCAAATCCACCTTGGTTTAAAGGCTTCAAGTTACAGAGACTCCACCATTTACTCTAGTTTAAACCTGCAAGTGACCCATGCCCCATTCTGCTGAGGAAGGTGAAAACTCCCAGGGTCTCTGCCAATCTGACCCAGTGGAAAATTCATTCCTGACCCCACATATGGTGATTAGTTATACCCTGAGCATGTGGGCAAAACTCACCAGGCAGACACATGGGAAAGAATTATCTGTAGTAACTTAATGCCCTATCTCCAACCACTGGAGATATTTGCTACTACCAGTCACAGATCGGCTACAGGCCATTGTAGGCAGTCTCGTCATTACCATCGCTTCCAGATACTTCTCAAACTCAGTCTTGTAGCCACTTAGGTTTTTTGCCCCCACTGGGAGGCTGTTCCAGAACTACACTCCTCTGACGGATAGAAACCTTTATGTTATTTCAAGCCTAAACTTGTTGATGGTCAGTTTATATCCATTTGTTCTTGTGTCAACATTGGACTTAAATAACTCCTCTCCCTCCCTGGTATTTATCCCTCTGATGTATATAGAGAGAGCAATCATAGCTCCCAGTCTTCATTTGGTTAGGCTAATCAAGCCAAACTCTGAGTTTCCTCTCATAAGGTAAGATTTCAATTCCTCAGATCATCCTAGTAACCCTTTTCTGCACCTGTCCCAGTCTGAATTCATATTTCTTAAACAAAGGAGACCAGAACTGCATCCATTATACCAGATGAGGTCTCACCAATGCTTTGTTCAATGGTAAGAACACTTCCCAGTCTCACCTGGAAATCTCTCTCCTGATACATGCTAGGAGGACTGCATTAGCTTTTTTTCATGACTGCATCACATTGGCAGTTCATAGTCAATCTGTGAATGACCAATATCCCAGATCATTCTCTTCTTCTGTCACTTCCAACTGATAAGTCCCAAGACTTGTTCATAACTGTTCACTATGTCATTTGGAAAGGAACAATTTAGTACATTACTGTAGAATCACAAAAATTTGAAATGAGAAAGACCTATTGACCTATTAAGTCACCTAGCCCATCCCTTATTGGTGCAAGATTGCTCACTGCAATTTTAATCTTATCACACTAGCCTCAAATGGAGTGAAATGGAGCAGCGGTTTAACAAAGTGAAGTAACCCCATTCAGCATTTTATGAGAAGTGACAAATATGCACACCATCCTTGGCTCAGCTCATTCTGTGTCTCTCAATCCACAGAGAAGCAAATGAGAATTTCACATCGCAAGAGCTATAGCAACCAGAGAAAACAATGTGACTTAAGGATTGAGTGTCAACTTTACGTATAAAACCACTGTGGTGTGTTTATTTAAATCACTCTCTTATGGCTCATTTAAGCTAGATTTGTGTATAAAACATGCAGACACAATAACAGCCAAGAGATAACATTTGTAAAAAAGTATTAGATAATTAAAGTGCAACAAGATCAGAAAAAGAGAGTTTTAAATACTACTAATGTTATTATGAGTTGGCAAAGTTTCGAACTGGCTCTTTTTCCCTAGGAGTAGGTATAGTTCAGTGGTTTGAGCATTGGGCTGCCAAACAAAGAGTTGTGAGCCCTATCCTTAAGGGGGCTATTTAGAGAGCTGGGGCAGAAATCTGTCAGGGAAAGTGGAAGTGATCCTGTTTTGAGCAGAATGTTGGATGAGATGACCTTCTGAGGTCCCTGCCAGCTCTGATATTCCATGATTTTATTTCAGACTGGAATAGGCAACATCTGCTGTGGATACCCTGTGCTTTCAGGGCAACATTCTCCTCTCCAATCCACTTGTTAATATCTTATCAACATTGTAGATTTCAGATCTATTGCATATTCTGTACTCTTCTGCATGCATAGGCAGCGCATGAGCCTCCCATTCAGGGAGGGTAGCCCCCAACTCTGCCCCTTCTGCCCAAGGATGCACCTCCACCCCATCCCTTCCATCCTCTTCCCTTCTGGCGAAGCCCTGAGCCCCGCCCACCATGGTCATAGGAGCCCTGCCCCAGCTGCCCTGAGCCCCGGGCCACTACTGGCTGGTCCATGCACCAGCCACCCTGCCCAGACTGAGCCCCAGCCTGTCCACCCTAGTCCAAGCAGGCTTTGTGGAAAAGGCTGAGAAAGGGCAGGAAGAGGAGCAGTGTGGCCGTGGTCATGGGGGAAGTGTGGGAGCAGGGTGAGGGGGTCTCAGGGCAGAGCATGGTTGGGGCCACCCCTGGCTGTTTGCGGAAGCCTCCCCTGGCCTAAGATACCCACTGCTCATGTCTGCGTGTGCAACTTCCATTGATGTCAGCAACAGATCTACACTAAATAAGCGAAAATCACTGCTGTGTGGATAGGAGTTATGCAGTATATAGTGTTCAGGAAAATATTGTCTTTCTTTTGTCTGTGGATATTTTAACACTTGCCAGCTGATGGCAACAATTTCCCTAGTGTAGATGAGGCTTCCTGCACATCACCGCCAAAACTTGGCACCAAAGTGCTAGCAGCAACTTTGCCAGCTGAAGTAATCAATCTAGGTTTGTACACTTTATATCAGATCTTCCTGCGGGGCTGAATCTCCAAAGGGCAAGCCAAGCCTGCTTCACTGCACATTATCTTTTGCAAACTTGCACTCCCATTGAAAAGGAACTATACTGATACCTTTAAGTCACTGCTCTCTGCTTCCCGCAGCTTCTTCAACCTGAAGTCCCCCTCACAAGGGTTCAGAGCAGAAGGTGGAGCCACGCAGGCACACTTGCAATCAGGCCCTGAAGTGATGGTTTCTACGGTGTAAAAATCCTCTGCTTTGGAAGTGCCTTCATTAATCCTTTGGCAGGCGCCTCGACCCAAAGGTCTGACCAGACACTTACACTGACAGTTGGAGCCTTCAGACACGGCTTTCACCTTGTCATAGTCACCTAGCAACTAATCACAAGAAAATCACAATGCATCAATTTGCTTCTAACATAAGATTTTACTTTTGGTTTGCTTTGTAAAGTTTTGAGAAAGGCTCAGACACTCTGAACCTTGCAGAAATAGGTCACTGCTTACACAAATTGCTGACTAACACTTCTACCAGGGTGCCTGGTTTTTTGCTGCTTAGCTATTTGGGAAAGGGGGATTTCTGGTTGGGTATTTCCTTTCACCATTGGAAAAGAAATTGCTCAAGCCCAAACAGTCCTTATCTACAAAGGGATTGGTAAAATTAAAATTGAAACAAAGGGACAGAGCCACCACAGTTTATACTAAATACACTGATTCCATGAAAATTAATCCACTGAATTCTTTGCAACTTTATACAAGGTGCCCTACTTGGGTGGGTATTAAGAGTTAAGGGAGGCAATGTGTGGTCTAGAATAATGCATAAACATAACCCATATTCTTCCTGGTAATATATAATTTCTAATAGTCTCCTACAATTCCAATTTTCTTTAGAGATTCACAGAAATCAGTCTTGAAATTGAAGTATAAAAATAACTTGACAGTATGTTTTCAATATTCTTCTATGTTAGAGATTTCCAAGGATAGCTAATACTGCACAGTACATCTGCCAAATCTAACAGAGAACACACCCTGAATTTGCTGCTTTAATCCAGATGTGCTATTCTTGAGACAAGGTGGGGGAGGTAATATCTTTGATCGGACCAACTTCTGTTGGTGAGAGAGACAAGCTTTGGAGATTACACTGAACTCCTCTTCTGGCCTTCTTTGCATATAAAACATTCAGACATAGGAGAAGCCAAGAGGTCTGGTCTGAAGAAGAGCTCCGAGTTAGCTGGAAAGTTTGCCTCTCTCACCAGCAAAATACAAGATATGACTTCACCCACCATGTCTGTCTAATATCACAGGACCAACAGGCTGCAACACCAAATGCATGGAATATTTCTGATTTTCAATCATTTCTCTATGATACAGAGAAGCTATGAATTAATTCTCCAGTTCCCTATACAGCAGTTCCTCTGTACACAGGGATCATGGAACAATTACTTTGCTGCAGTTTCAAATAAACAAAAGGATGAATGGAATTAACTATGCAAATTTGTAATTATTATATGCAGCAATAATCAGAATAATAAACTTTTCCTGTTCTCAGCTCCCATAACTAATCCAGCTCCCAAAGCGAGAGGGCAAGACAGTTTGAATTAGTAAAGCCATAGGAATTTGGCTCTCCCTTAGCCCCTTGCTGCCTGAACTCCTCACGCCTGGCTGAGAGCCTCACTTTTTAGAGCAAGCGGTGCTGGAGGAGTTAAAGCTCCAGCGTCTTTTAGGGCAACTTGGCACCAGATGGGCAAGTCCCAGCGCCTTTGTGCAGAGCCGGGAGAGTGACACACACACGCGGCTGCCTGGCGAGAGATCCCCTAGCCCGGTTGGTGCCAGGACAGCTCTGCACACTGGGGGGAGGTTACCTGAGATAAGATGTTTTCCTGGTTGTCCGCCTCGTTTTGCAGGGGCTCCTCCTCTGGGACCCCCTCCGGCTTCGAGGCCGGGCCCGGGTCGGGCCGGGCGGGGGTCGCAGTCGGGGGGGCGCCCCTGCCCGCAGCCACGAGCGCAGCACAGCAACACAGCAGCACCAGAGGCTGAGCCATGGGGGCAGCGGGCAGGGCGGCCGCAGCGGAGATCCCGGCTCCGACCGCTCCCTCGGGCTAGGCGCGTGGCAAGGGGCGCTGCCGAGGCGCGCCACGCATGTCCCCCGGGGAGGGCGCAGGGCTCCACTAGCGCAGCCGGGCGCGCTTCCCTAGCGAGTGTCGGCGGAGCGCGCCGGGCTGGCGGCTGGCGGGACTCGGCGGCAGGGCAGGGGGCGGGAGGAGGAGCCTGGCCATTGTGTCTCCGCTCGGTCGGGGCAGAGGCAGAGGAGGAGCGGCCCGGGACAGCGGCTGGCACTAGCGCCTGGAAGCTGGCGGTTCCGCGCTCGCCCCAAGGGTCTGACCCCCCTTCGCCCCGTGGCCAACCATTCACCCGGGGTAGGTGCCGTGCATCGACACTGGCAGGTCGGGGCAACGTTCAGAGGGCGCTCGGCAGAGCCCAGGGCAGTGAGTCCATCTCTCTCCCACTCCCTGCTGGGGTGCCATCTCCCCAGATCCCTGTATCAAAGGAATGGGGGTGCCCCGGCACGGGGGCACTGACATCCTTCCAGTGTGCTGTGGGGCTGGGACTGCCACCCCACCTCACTCTCATGGAAGCTCTGTCCAGCCAGTGATCGCTCCCCAGCTGCCCACAGAACAGTGCAGCCGCTCCCCACACTAGCTGTGCCAGCCAGTCTAGCACTGAGAACTGTGACAGTCACCAGCCAGGCCACAGCCGAGGAGAGGGACTATATGGGTTAACTAGGGTGAGGAGATAGCAAGTGTAAAAAATCGGGACAGAGGGTGAGGGGTAATAGGAGCCTATATAAGAAAAAGCCCCCGAAATCAGGACTATCCTTACAAAACTGGGACATCTAGTCACTCTAGGGTTAACACAGGAGTGGGGGCGAGAGACTGTGCCTGAGACCCTGACCTCAAACTTGGCACATTGCTCCCCTGCACAGACACAGAGACAGCAGGCAAGAGGGGAAGGGAAGGGAGAGGACAGCCCTTGCCCATCCCTCTGGCAGAGACTTAGAAGGCACAACAGCATTCGTGCAGGAGGGAGAGCCCCAGAGAACCTCTGCAGCCCAGTATGGATCCTGGTACAGGAGCTTACGGGTGGCAGTCACTGTGCCAACCACCAGGGTCTGGTTAACTTTTTGTGGGCCCGGAGCCAAACATATTTTAGGAAATAGGGTATGTGATGGAGGGGCAACCTCAGAGCGAGGGTCTGGCTGGGGGCAATGAGGCACAGTGCAGTGGGAGTGGCCCCACTCAGCCCAGCACAAGGGCACTGTTTACAAACCCACAACTGCTAGATGCACACTGGCCCACCCAGCCCTGTGCTGCCAGGGTGACTCTTCCACACTGCCCCCCTGCCCAGTGCTCTGCCATTATGCCCAGCACCCCCTCACTCAGAGGCTTCCCCCACAGATCCCTATGCCCAGTGCCTCTTTGCCCAGATACTTCCCCCACAGTTCTCTATGTGCAATGCCCCCAGACCCGCTATGCCAACCACCCCCTACCCAGAGATCCCTCCCGCTGACCTCCAGCCACAACTGCACAGCACTCTGCAGTCCATACCCCCTGCCCAGCTCCTCCACCCACAGATCCCCTACTGTTCAGCACTCCCTTCACAGTCCCACCATCATAGCTGTACAGCACCCCATATTCCTGAGGGAATTCTGCATCAAATTCTGTGGATAATATTTTAAAATTATGCTATTTTTTTTTTACAATAAATGTGGAAGCTTCACCATGGCAGTGGGGAGCACAGGCCACTGGCTTCATGGAGGTGTGAGAATACCCTGCAGACTCCCTCGAGTCCCCTGGGGCAGGGACTTGGCCGTGAGGCTGAACCTGACGCTGGCACAGCACAAGGGCCATGCCTGTCACAGAAACACCCTGGGGCCCTGCCCCTTTTCCACCAGAAACACCAAAGGTGAGCAAGGA
Source organism: Dermatemys mawii (assembly GCA_007922305.1). NCBI lineage: Eukaryota > Metazoa > Chordata > Testudines > Dermatemydidae > Dermatemys > Dermatemys mawii. The sequence goes on from ML677390.1 coordinate 582,172, forward strand.
GACTCAGCCTGGAAGCAGGATCCAAGTACAGAGGGACTTAATGTGTGGGGATCCAGATGCGGTTAAGAGGGTTCTGTGTGGGGCAGTCTGGGTGCAGGCAGCTCAGTGGGGGATCTGGACGCATGGGGAGGTTCCAGGTGCAGGGGCAATGGGAGTCTGCAGGGGGGACCAAGTGAAAGTCGTTGGAGCTCAGCAGGGGAGGTCTGATTGCAGGGGAGGTGGGGTTCATTTGAGTGGGGGTGCAGGTGTAGGTGGCTGGGACTCAGTGAGGAGGGTGTCTGGGGGGAACTCTTCGGGGTGGTACAGATGCAGGGGAGGTGGGGCTTGTCAGGGTGAGGGTTTGATGGGCCTGCTTAACAGGGGAGCCCCAGCTGCTGCCAAGGGGATCCGCATGCTGGGCCCTCGCTTTCCCTATCCCCTTCTCTTCCCCATCCCATGCCCCTTCCTCACTGCTCCATCTCCTCCCCAGGCTTGGGGAGCAGGGGGAAAACCACCCCCCTGCACTCACTGGTGGAACAGAGTGGGTTGGGGCCAGGTTGCTCCACTTCCCGCTGCCCAGTGAGTGCAGGGCAGGCCTGATCCCTGCTACAATTCCCCAGGATGTTGTTCAGGGGAAGAGGTGAAGTGGGGGTGGGACTGGGGCAGAGCAGGGGTGGGAAGAGGCAGGGCAGGGGTGGAGACAGCCGCCAGCAGAGTGCATCAACACAACTTAGGGTTCTGGGTGCGATTCCCCCCATCTCCACGGGAGTTGAGGGAGGCAGCTAGAAGGGCTGCAGGGAGGCAAGGACTGCTGGGTGGGTGAGATGCTGGACAGGTGCTGTATGCATAGTGGGTGGATCAGGATTTCTGGATGGCTGCTGGAGGTAGCCAAGTGGTTGCTGGGGGTTAGCTAACTAGGGCTGATGCAGTGTGTAGAGGCTGGGGTAGGTGGGTACTGATGTAGCTGTGGGTAGTTAGGAAGTGTCTGTGTAACACAAACAAACCCCAGTCATCTGCAGGCAGGATCAAACCAGGGACCTTTGGAGCTAAATGCATGAGCCTGTACTGCATAAGATAAAAGTCATGTGAGCCCTTAGCAAAGGCTATAGAGAAGACTCATTAATCTCTAAGTGGTCTTCGTGCCACGAGAGGGGACAGAGCAGCATACCCAGAAGGTCTGTGGGTTACATCTGGCAGGGGGTGAGTGCTAAGTAGGTTAGTGCTGTGCCTGTCCCTGCCCAACTGAGGAATAGCTGGTGAGGAGGTTTCTGGGGGTAGCTCTGGAGAGGTGCTGGTGAGGTTAATGCTGGATTAGTGGGGAGGGTTCTGGGGTTACTGCACAGCAGCATGTCAGGAGATAGTAGTATTACAACCAACAGCACCTAAGGGCAACCTGAGATCCAGGTCCCTTGTGCCAGGTGCTGCACAGATGCAAGATGAGAGGTAATCTCTGCCCTCACACGCTCACAGCCTGAATAGCCAAGGCAGGCAATAAGATGGGGTGGGGAAAGCTACAGCCCATGCAGAGCAAACCAGCATCATGTTGTGCCTGAGTTTGGGGGAGATGTTTGTTTCTCATGTATGTTAATCAGTTGGGAAAGGCTAGAGACAAAAGATGATGGTGGGCTCAGCCTTAGGGGTGGACCACCCAGGCAACCAACCAGAAGCGCCATGGTTGAGAGACACCATGCAGCAACGCAGAGAGGTGTGCTGCCGGTGTAGTCAGAAACTGCTCACACCTGACAGGGGAGTGCTAAGTAGGGGGATGCCTTGATTTCTTCCTGATTTCTCCCGGCAGAGGAATGTGGAGGAGGGGGCATGAACATTCCTCTGTGGCCCCCTAGGGGCCTGTGAGGGGGGAGTTAAGAGCAACACCAAGTGAACGTGTGAACTGATGACCATGTGGCAGCCCTGCCAATGTCCTCAATGGGGATATGGGCTAAAAAGGCAGCTGACGAGGCTTGCACCCTAGTTGAGTGCTCCCTCACAATAGACGACGGGGGGATTCCCACCAGGTCATAACAGATACAGATGCATGAGGTGATCCAGTTGGAGAGCTGCTGAGTGAAGATTATCTGACCCCTCATGCATTCAGCCAAGGCGATGAACAGCTGCGAAGATTGCCTGAATGGCCAGAGCACATCTCACATCCAGAGTGTGGAGGTGGCACTCCTCACTGAAAACATGTTTGGGGCACAGGAGCTGACCCATGTAGTAGGCAGAGACCACCTTCAGGAGGAACGAAGGATGTGAGTGCAGCTGGACCTTATCCTTATGGAACACCATGTACAGGGGCTTTAAGGTCAGGGCCCTAAGTTCTGAGACCCATCTAGTTGACATGATCGCCACCAGGAAGGCTACCTTTCATGAGAGGTACGACCAGGAGCACGTAGCTAATGGCTTCAAAGGGTGGACCGGTCAGCTGGGCCAGCGCCAAGTTCAGGTCCCACTGTGGGACTGGGGGCTAATGTATGGGAAGAGATGATCCAATCGTTTAAGGAATCGGCCAGTCATAGCATGAGAGAATACTGTGTGCCCTTGCACCAGCGAGTAGAAGGCTGACATGGCTGCCAAGTGAACTGTTAGGATGTAGATATTCAGGCCTGTCTGTAAAGGCCTATACTTTAAGAATTTCAGTATATGTTTATCATTTAGCTAGTTATAGAGATATAAAAGAAAGAATCTGTGTAAGGGCCTTCTCACTGTGACAGCCTGAGGCCCTGTTCTTAGACTAATGCCTTTGGCTAGGCAGCAGAGGCAGCTATAAGCTGGGAAGTGAATGATCACATCCTCATATTCCAAACCAGTTATACTGAAATAAGGCAGAAAACCTTATTCCAGAAAAGGTAACTGTCTTTTCTTCTGATCTATCACCTCCAGAGAAAGGGAAGAGCCTAGAAGATGTAAAAGGAAATTTAGTTTGATAGTTTTTTGTTTAGTAAGAACTCACTTATTAATAGACACAGCTGGGAAACACTTATGTCTTTATAGATGTAGTTGTGAAATCCTCACTTCTGTATTGTTTTGTCATTATAATTCCCACTTTGCTATTGTCTCTATCTGGTTCTGTGATTGTTTCTGTCTGCTGTATAATTCATTTTGCTGGGTGTAAAGTAATTAAGGTGGTGGGATATCATTGGTTGGCTAATCATCTTACAATATATTAGGATTGGTTAGGTAAATTTCAGTGATTAAGGTATAGCTAAGAATATTACTATATAAATTAGGGTCAAACAGGAAGTAAGTGGGGATTTGAAAATAAGGAAAAAGGAACGTGGATTTAAGCTTGCTGGAAGTTCACCCCAATAAATATCAGATTGCTTGCACCTCCAGACTTCGGGTATTGTTGCTCTCTGTTCATGCGAGAAGGACCAGGGAAATGGGAGAGTGAAGGAATAAGCTCTCTAACATGTACCTTGATGGATGAGAGTGCCAGGCCTTGTGCTCTAAGGTGAAAGAGATATTCTAAAATGAGCTGGATCGGGGCAGCCATGAGGGAGACACCCCGCTCAGCCACCCATCGGGAAAATTGAGACCACTTCACCAAGTAAGCTCAACCTGTGGAGGATCATCTACTTTCCAAGAGGAAACCTTCTGAGCATGTCCTTTCCTCCTGGCCTAACCACAGAGGAGACATGCCGTGAGGTGGAGCGCCACTAGGTCGAGGTAGAGGAGGCGACCCTGGTCCGGGGAAAGCAGGTCCAGGCAGGGCAGCAACAGCCACAGCGGAGCTACCTCCAGGCTCGTCAGGGTCCTGTACCAATGTTGCCTGGCCATGCCAGAGTGATCAAGAGGACCTGGGCCCTGTCTGTTTTTATCTTTACCAGGACTTTGCCAATCAGTGGGAATGGGAGGAAGGCATAGAGAAACTGACATGACCAGGATAGGAGGAAGGCATCAGAAGTAGCATCTAGTCCCAGCCCCCCACCTCACTCCCAGAGCAGAACCGGGGACACTGACAGTTCTGCTGAGTTGTGAACAGGTCCACCTGGGAAATTGGAAAAGTCTGTGCACCACCACTAGGTGAAGAGACCACTTTTGTTGAGAGAAGAAATCCTGTCTCAGGCAATCTGCCAGTGAGTTCCTGATGCCCGGTAGGTGGTAGGCCTGTAAGCAAATGTTGTGGGCTATACAGAAGTCCCACAGCCTCAGAGCTTCTGGACAGAGAATCGGGCCCCCACCTTGCCTGTTGATGTAAAACGCTGAGGCCGTGCTGACCACCCTGTCCTCCAGGTGCAAGCGGAAGGCCATGCATGCCAGCCAGACTGCCCTGAGTTCCTTGACTTTTATATGGATGGCCAGGTCCTGTGCAGACCACAGACCTTGGGTCTGAACGTCCCTCAAATGGGCTTCACGCCCCAGGTCTGATGCATCAGACACCAGCTCCATCAACGGGGGCCTGCCTCTGAACTGACCCCACAGAGGCGATCACCAGCTTGGGCACGGTAAGGACCTTGTCCCTTCTGTCTCTGGCCTGGGAGAACACTGAGGCCAACCAAAGCTGAAGGGGCCTCATCCTGAATCTGGTGTAGTGAACCACATACGTGCACGCTGACATGTGACTCAGGAGCTGGAGACACGCACTGGCTGTTGTCACTGGAAACCTTGTGACTTTGTTGATGAGCCCTTTCAGTGTCTCGAACCTGTCCAGTGGGAGGGAGGCCCTGGCCAACGTGGCGTCCAGGACTGGCCCGATAAACTCTATGCACTGTACCGGAACTAATGTGGACTTGGTATCATTCACCAACAGGCCCAGAGAGGCGCATGTGGACAGGAGGAGCCCCATGTGATCCCGCACCTGTGACTGGGAACTGTCCTTGACTAGCCAGTCAAGCAGATGGGGAAGATCTGGACCCCACAATGTCTGAGGTAGGCCACCACCACAGACATATACTTTGTGAATACCCTGGGGGAAGTGGAGAAGCCAAATGAGAGGACTGTAAATTGGTAGTGTTCCTGCCAAACCATGAAATGGAGGAAGCGCCTGTGCCCCTCAAATGTATGAATCATGGAATCATAGAATATCAGGATTGGAAGGGATCTCAGGAGGTCATTTAGTCCAACCCCCTGCTCAAAGCAGGACCAATCCCCAACTAAATCATCCCTGCCAGGGCTTTGTCAAGACTGACCTTAAAAACCTCTAAGGAAGGAGATTCCACCACCTCCCACTGGTAACCCATTCCAGTGCTTCACCACCCTCCTAGTGAAAAAGATTTTCTTAATATCCAACCCAAACCTCCCCTCTGCAACTTGAGACCATTACTCCTTGTTCTGTCATCTGCTACCACTGAGAACAGTCTAGATCCATCCTCTTTAGAACCCCCTTTCAGGTAGTTGAAAGCAGCTGTCAAATCCCCCCAGTCTTCTCTTCTGCAGACTAAACAATCCCAGTTCCCTCAGCCTCTCCTCTTAACTCATGTGCTCCAGCCCCATTTTTGTTGCCCTCTGATCTACTCTCTCCAATTTTTTCACATCCTTCTTATAGTGGGGGCACAAAACTGGACACAGCACTCCAGACCTCACCAATAGCCTCACCAGATAGAGGGAATGATCACTTACCTCGATCTGTTGGAAATGCCTCTACTTATACAACTCAAAATGCTGTTAGCCTTCTTGACAACAAGAGCACACTGTTGACTCATATCCAGCTTCTCATCCACTGTAACCCCTAGGTCCTTTTCTGTAGAACTGCTGCCTAGCCTTTCAGTCCCTAGTCTATAGCAGTGCATAGGATTCTTCTGTCCTAAGTGCAGAACTTTGCACTTGTTCTTGTTGAATTGCATCACATTTCTTTTGGCCCAATCTCCTAATTTATGTAGGTCCCTCTGTATCCTGTCCCTACCCTCCAGCGTATCTACCACTCCTTCCAGTTTAGAATCATCAGCAAACTTGCTGAGGGTGCAGTACATGCCATCCTCCAGATCACTGATAAAGATATTGAATAAAACCAGCCCCAGGACCGACCCTTGGGATACTCCACTTCATACCAGCTGCCAACTAGACATGGAGCCATTGATCACTACCCCTTGAGCCCGACGATCTAGCCAGCTTTCTATCCACCTTATAGTCCATTCATCCAGCCCATATTTCCTTAACTTATTGGCAAGAATACTGTGGGAGACCATATCAAAAGCTTTGTTAAAGTCAAGGAATAACACGTTGTGATGGGTTGGGATCACAGAAACCCCCTTAGGAGCTGCCACCCGATATGCCAAGGCTACCTCTGCCCTGCCTCTGTTTTCCTGCCCAAACAGCTTAGGACCTCAGTACCCTACCTGGTTTGAGTCAGATTCACTAGCCTGCTCAACTCCAGATCCACATCTGAACCACGTCCCCCAACACCTATGGGCTTGCCTGGAAACAGGTATGAAGTATTCCTGCCCTTGGCCTTCAGATGCTCAACTCCCAGTGGGGTAAAACCCTGAATAAGTTAGTTTTCCCCTGTATACAGCTTATACAAGGCAAACTCATAGATGGTTCACCCTCTATAACAGTGATAGAGAGATATGCACAGCTGTTTGCCCCCCCCACCAGGTACCAACACGTACTCCAGGTTAATTAATAAGTAAAAAGTGATTTTAATAAAGACAGGAAGTAGGATTTAAGTGGTTCCAAGTAGTAACAGACAGAACAAAGTGAATTACCAAATAAAATAAAATAAAAAACGCAGATCTAACACTAACACAGTAAAAAGCCTCACCCTCAGCTTTTTCAATGAATTTCTTCTTTCAAACTAATCTCCCTATTAGTCTGAGTCCAGGTATCACTTACACCCTGCCTGCGGTCACTGTTCTCTGTTCCAGCTTCCTTCAGATCTCCTTGGGGGGTGGAGAGGCTGTTCTTTGAGTCAGCTGAAGACAAGATGGAGAGGTCTCTCCAGGGTTTTATAGACTTCCTCTTGTGGGTGGAGATCCCGTCCTCCTTCCTATGCAGAGTCCAGTTGTAAAATGGAGTTTCAGAGCACATGGTCCACTCACATGTTTGAGCCAGACTCCATTCGTTACCAGCCAGGCCACATTCCTGGGGAAGCTCGGGTGTGGACGGGCATCTACAGAATTCATTGTTAGCTTGATTGGTTCTTGACTGGGATTAAATGAGAGTAGTCTTTCCTCAGAGAGCTGCTCAGCTACTTTCCAAAGTCTATTTATAACTAACCAAGCATATAGCCAATATTCATAACTTTGCATACAAAGCAGACACATACATACAAATAGGATGAACAGATCCAGCAGATCATTATCTTTACATAGATATGTTACATGGCTTATGTAGGAAAACCATATTCTAGTAATGTCATACATATATTTATAGGCACCCCACCATAAAGCCTTATGGGGTACACCATCACACATGTCCACTGCTCTCCCCTCATCCACAGAGCCAGTTACCTCATCATAGAAGGCAATTAGGTTAGTCAGGCATGATTTGCCCTTGGTGAATCCATGCTGACTGTTCCTGATCACTTCAGAACTCCTCTGCTCCAGCTTGTTTGCAGCTCTCCTCCAGAACTCTTGTTCAATCAGTGTAGTAGTACCTGTAGTTAAAGTAGTTTGATTAGTTTTAGCTTAGTTTAGTGCTCTTGGGCCGGGCCATGCCCCAGGTTCTAAGTCATGTGATGCTGATAGGCAACTGACACCAGTGAGTAATCTACACGTGGACTGTTTACGCTGTTGGGTGAAACCCATCTCAGCATCGTTGCAGGATTTGCAAGTCATTCAAGCCTTGGATCAAGAGAGAAAAAGACATTCGGCTCTGGGCCATCCTGATGGAGTCGGCATTGACCCTGACTCTGGCGCGTTGCTCCAAGTCAGCACTGGGTACCATGGGGTAGGTGTATGTTGAGCCCCCAGCACATCTACCAGTCAGCGCTGCTCCCCATCTGCGGGGCATGCTAAAAATGCTAAGAGGCCTTCTCTGCCGCAGCACTGGAGCAAAACCCATGTTGGGCAGTCCTCAGTCCCCATTGGCCTCTAGGCCTCTGACTCGGGTTGAGTAGAGTAGCCCAGCCCATTCGGAGCAGGCTTCCTTAGATGTCCCGATGCCTTCCTCGCCAAAGGCCCTGGAAGTGGCCTGGGATTAGGGTGACCAGACAGCAAATGTGAAAAAATCGGGACAGGGGTGTGTGCGGGGTGGGGTATAATAGGAGCCTAAATAAGAAAAAGATGCCAAAATCAGGACTGTCCCTATAAAATCGGGACATCTGGTCACCCTAGCTGGGATATTATGTCCATGCTTGTACTAGGACACCGCCAACGCTGGCTCCGCAGTCCAGAGGCAAGCTGCCACTGGGATCTCTGCAGTCGCCCCAGCTCAGTAACAGTCATGGTCAAGCAAATGTTCCCAGTGCCATTCACTTCTCAGCAACCATCCCATGTATAATCTACACAGGTCACCGTTGACCCGCACCAGGTTGTGTGGCTGATTTCCAACTGACAGAAACTCCAGGCACCACTCCACCTTGAGGAGCTGACACCGTCGAGACCAAGGAAGACAATGCCAAAGGTCCTCATCTCTGAGGGGCTATAGTAGCCAGTCATGACACAAACATTGATGCTTCTCCTGTTCGTCGTCTCACTTCAGATCCCCACCACGGCACCCGCTCCCGCAGCCCTGGGCATTGATCACTGGTGCCTCACCGTAGCAGATCCAACCCCTGGAGCTAATCGCAGAGTAGCTACTACTGGTGGTACCGTTCCTCCACATCGGGATCATGGTCTTGTGGTTGGCACTGCTTTCGGTGCCACTACTTCTCCCAGTCCAGGGACAGGGGCAGGTCATATGCCAGCCTAGCCTCCCTTCGTAGTTGTCAATTGATGGGACAGGCCAAACAAGCTGAACAGCCTGCTCTGCTGTTGCCACAGCAGGTGCAGTGGCACTGGGCTCCATGGCTGGCCCAGTGGTACCAGTGAGCCCCATGGTCCCCGAAGCAGCCCCCAGTGGGGGGTCACTTGCTGGCAGGAGTCTCGGAACATCTGTAGACCTCCCACTCCCAGCCTCCAAGGAAGGAGTCAGTGGGACGTGCATCTTTGGTGCTATGCCCAGAAAGCGACCAAGTGGTGGATCCTACGGTCCCAATGGAAACGCAAAATACTGTGTCCACTTCCTCCCCCTTCCCTGATGAAGCAGTTATGGCCCCTCCTCTCTCTGTCCCCTGAGAGGACTCTAAAGCCCACCAAGAGCTATTGAAAAGGGTGGCATCAAGTCTCAATCTTTAGGCAGAGGAGGTGGAGGAGCCCTTGGACTCCCTCTTCAATGTCCTATCTGCCTCAGTACTGGATAGGGTGGCCATGAAGGAGTGACAAAAATTTCGAATGCCTTGTGGCAAACCCCAGTCTCCTTGCCTCCCATCTCAAAGAGAGCGGAATACAAGTATTTTGTTCCTGCCAAGGGGCATGAATATCTATACACCCACACTGCCTATAAACTCGCTGGTGGTTGAGTCAGTCAACCAAAGGGAGTGGCAGGGCCAACAAGCCCCTACTTCAAAAAGTAAAGACTCAAGGCGGCTGGGTTTGTTTGGGAGGAAATTTTATTTATCCTCGAGTTTCCAGTTATGGGTGGCGAACCACCAGGCTCTCATGGGCCGGTATGAGTGCAATCTATGGGGCTCTGTGCCCAAGTTTGAGCTCTCTGCCTCCAGGAGCATGACAGAAAGGAGTTCAAAGCTCTGGTGGAGGAGGGTACAGCGGCTGTCAGCACAACTTTGCAGACAGCATCAGATGCAGCAGACATGGCTGCATGGTGCATAGCCTCCATGGTGTCTATGAGAAGGACGTCGTGGCTCCTGCTGTCTGGGCTGCCCAGTGAGCCACAGAGCTCCTTGTAGGACCTCTCATTTGACGGCAAAGCTCTGTTTGCAGAATAGATGGACATAAAACTGCATGCCCTGAAAGACTTCCACACTACACTTAAGATTCTTGGCCTCTATGTTCTGGCTCCAGCTAGACCTAAGTTTAAGCTCCCACCCAGACCACCCACTCTAAATACGAGCTTCTAAAATGTTGTAAGACTATAAGAAACACTTGCAGAGGCAATCCCAGTCTGCCCCCCAACCTGGGTCCTCGAGGGGCAAACAGGTGGGAAAATGACAGTTTTGACAGAATGCCCAGGGCGTGACCTAGCAGTTCACATCAGGGATCCACCCGCAATAAAGCTTCCCTTCTCTAACCATTTGTGTGCTTTTCTCCCGGAGTGATCGCAGCTGACCTTGAACCGATGGGGTCCTCAGCACCATCTCCCGGGACTACACCATCCAGTTTACCTCTTCCCTGCCCAACTACTCTCTGCCTCTGTCCCTCCTGGAGGGAGCCCTCTCATAAGACTCTGCTTGAGCAGGAGGTGGGGTGGCTCCTTGGCCTAGGAGTGGTGGAAGTGGTGCCAGCGGAGTTCAAATGCAAGGGGTACTCTTACTATTTCTTTTTCCCGAAGGCCTAAGAGAGGCTCACGCTCATCTTGGACCTGTGAGGCCTGAGCAGTAAATGGTGAAGCTGAAGTACTGCATGGTCTCTCTGGCCTCCATCATCCCCTCCCTGGATCCTGGGGTCTGGTACGCCACCCTCAATCTGCAGAAAGCGTACTTCCACATCCTTGTCACTAAATTGGGAGGAGTGGTAGATAGGCTGGAGCATAGGTGTAAAATACGGAGGGACCTAGACAAATTAGAGGATTGGGCCAAAAGAAATTTGATGAGGTTCAACAAGGACAAGTGCAGAGTCCTGCATTTAGGATGGAAGAATCCCGTGCACTGCTACAGACTAGGGGCCAAATGGCTAGGCAGCAGCTGTGCAGAAAAGAACTTAGGAGTTACAGTGGATGAGAAGCTGGATATGAGTCAACAGTGTGCCTTGTTGCCAAGAAGGCTAACGGCATTTTGGGCTGTATAGGTAGGGGCATTGCCAGCAGATTGAGGGAAATGATCATTCCCCTCTATTCGGCATCGGTGAGGCCTCATCTGGAGTATTGTGTCCAGTTTTGGGCCCCACACTACAAGAAGGATGTGGAAAAATTGGAAAGAATCCAGCAGAGGGCAACAAAAATGATTAGGGGGCTGGAACACATGACTTATGAGGAGAGGCTGAGGGAACTGGGATTGTTTAGACTGCAGAAGAGAAGAATGAGGGGGGATTTTGATGCCCCCATTCACCTCCTTTTTTGAAGCTGGGGCACACCAGTCCCCAAGCTGGGCTGTGTGGGAGTTCTACAGCAGCCCCAGCTGGCAACAGGGGAGCACATTTTCAGGTCCTGGCTGTCACAGCCTGTCGGACACAGGCCAAGTAGACAGACTCCCGTTCTCCCACTTTGCAGCCTGGGTCTTTCGTTCACTCAGTGCGTCTCAGAGACTCCCAAGATGAGAGCACAGTGCCACCCAGTGGCAGCTACATGACTCTATTTTACTGACTACTGCCTGAACCTGATTTTCCGGCTTTCTTCTAAGAGCATTTGCGGTGCCTCGTTGTAGATAGCAGATTTCTTGATGTGTTTGGAGTGGTTACTCGATCTATGAAGGTAGGTGTGGTGGTCCATGGATTTCTTGTATATAGTTGTCTGTAGGATTCCATTGCTGCAGCTGATTGTGGTGTCCAGGAAGTTAATATTGGTGTAGGAGTGGTCCGAGTTTAATGGTAGTTGTTGAAGTTGTGCTGGAAATTTGTGAGGGAGTTTGGATCATCTTGCCAGAGGATGAAAAATATCATCAATGTAGCTCAAGTATATCATTGGTTTCATGTTGCATTTGTCCAGAAATTCTTCTTCAAGGTGACATCCATGGTGGCAAATATGGTATAGAGAGGTTGCTAATGTTGCAGAGTTTCTTGAGGAAGTCAGTTGTGTCCTGGAGGAAGCTGCCCATTTGTGTGCTGAATGTTTCAAGGATGGTTTCTATTAGTCCCAATATTCCTTCGGTAAGAGTGTCATGGACAGATATGATGAGTCTGCCTGGGTTCCCTTGTTTGGGAAGCTTATACAAGGTCCATGAGATGGGTTCATGGGGGATGAGGTTGTAGAATTTCTCTTGGAGTTGTTTAGGGAAGGATTTGATGAGATCCTTAAATTCCTGGGTGAACTGTGGTCTTCTTCGAGTTCTTTATATTAGGTGGGGTCAGAAAGGTGTTGATTGGCCTGGTTGCCATAGTCTTCATGGTTAAGGACTAGAGGAGTGCCCGCTTTGTCTGCTGGTTTAATCACTATTTGGTGGTTGGATTTCAGGGACTGTATAACTGTTCTCTCTGCAGTGGAGAGATTGTCGGGGATGTGAAATTTGTTAAGGATTTTAGTCATTTTTTTCCTGGGGCAATTGATGTAACGATCAAGAGTGTGATTTCATTGACTCTGTGCGATGTTCAGTCAGATAATTATTTTTTCTTATGACTGTCAGTGGGGACGTGGTAGATGTGGATGATGTTGCCATTGTTAGGAAAGAATTCTCTGAGGCAGAGTCAGTGGAAGAAATCTAGTTCTCTACATGTCAGCATGGATTCAGGTTCTGTGGTGGAGCAGAAGTTCAGTCCTTTAGAGAGTACAGCTAATTCAGCTCCCGTTAGGAGTAGAATTGATAAACTGATGATATTGAGCTGTTGCATAATGCTTATGTGGTAGGTCCTGGCCAGGGGTGAAAATAGTTATAGAAACATACCAGTACGGGGCTGGGCTATGGCCCCCCAGAAGGGGCGGGGCCTCGGCAGAAGGGCAGCCCTGGCCTGCCCTGTACTGGTAAGTGCCTGTAGCTTTTCCTTTTCCCCCGCCCTCTGCCATTGGCTGTGGTGGAGGGGGAAGGGCGAGGGGGAGAGAAGAGGAAGGGACATTAAAGCACTGCTACGGCAACACTTTAAGGGTCCTTTGTTGTGGCAGCACTTTAACATTGCTGTGCCTCAGTACAGGCAAGGCCGCCAATGGCGGGGTGGGGGGAAGAGGGGACACAGCAACGTTAAAGTGATGCTACGGCAAAGCACCCTTAAAGTGCTACCTCCTTTGTCAGGGAGCTCTACTGGCAGGGCCACCAACTGGGCGGGAGAAGGGATGTTAAAGCACTGCCACAGCAGCTCTTTAAGGATCCTCAAAGTGCTGCCACCGCAGTGCTTTAACGGTGCTGCCCTTCCAGTTGGCAGCCCTGCTGCTAGGCATAGGCGTGTGCACGAGGTGTGCCCAGGCACACCCTAATGCAGGGCAGAGCTCGGGGCGGGGGGGCTGCGCGCTTCTGTGGGACAGCATGTTTGGCTTTGCGTGGAGCCAGACATGCTGCCCCCTCTCCCCTAGAGCCACGCCAGCACAAGGGCAGCGCTCTGGGGGGACGGGGCTGCACACTCCCACGGGGCAGTGTGTTAGGCTCTGTGCTGAGTCAGACATGCTCCCCCCTCCGCTGGGGCACTCCGCTACACACGCAGCACTCTGTGGCATGGGGCTGCACGCTCTCGCAAGGCAGCGTATCTGGCTTCGCGCTGAGCCAAATGCTGCTAGGAGCCTCACGGTAAGGAGCAGGGTGAGTTGGATAGGGGGTGGGGTTCCAGGGTGGTGGTACGGGCTGGGGGTCTCTGGAGGAGGCAGTCAGGGAGCAGGGGGGTTGGATGGGATGTGGGAGTCCCAGGGGTCTGTCAGGTGGCAGGGAGGTGGATAGGGATCAGGGCAGCCAGGGAACATGTAGGGGGTAGGCTCCTAGGGGACAGTTAGGGTGGGGGGTCTCAGGAGGGGGCAGTCAGGGGACAAGGAGTAAGGAGGCTTAAATGGGGGTGGGGTCCTGGGGGGCAGTTTGGGGCACGGGTCCTAGGAGGGGGCAGTCAGGAGACAAGGAGCGGGGTAACTTGGGAGTTTTGAGGGAGTCAGTCAGGGGGTGGGAAGTGGGAGGGAGTGGATGGGGGTGGGGCAGGGGCGGGGTGAGGGCGGGGCTCCCTGGGTGCACATCCTAATGAAATGTGCTGCACATGCCTATGCTGGTACGATCTGTACCGGCAAGGCCCCCGACAGTGGAGGCAAAAGGGGCAGGGACATTAAAGCGCTGCTGCATCAGGACTTTAATATGGGGTGAATATGGACCAGTATGGGTTCTTACCAGTATGCTGTACCGGTCCGTACCGGCCCACTTTTATCCCTGGTCCTGGCGCTATGGTTTCTCTTGGACATGATTGTTTTGGGTTTCTTGCATGATTTCCAGGAAAGTTTCTTCCAGTGTGTGGGAGCTTGTATTGATTCCGTGTTTGACATGATCCCTTGTGGAGTGTCTGAGGTACAGCAAGCGGTACCTCAGTTTTTCTCAAGGCCTTATGCTGAGCTGTTCAGCATATTTGGACTTGTATGTAGTGGTCAGAGGGTTATAGATGACAGAAAAATGATAGACAAGAACACTATATCACCTGTGGGTGAGCCCTTCTCACAAGGCAATCACTTTACAGTGCTCATCCTCAAAGGAAACCTGAATGCCTTCAAAATATGAGCCTGGGTGCATAAATGCATAACTTTGCTAGACACTAAAAATCATGGCCTGAACAGAGATACTGGATTTATGACTTCTTATAACAAGCCATAACCCACTTAAACCACCCCCCCAGTTTTTTCTCTTTTCTCCCTTAACACTGCAGAGGTGTCAGTGGATCACTCCACCTTGAATGGTCTCTTGAAATATATGTTAATTAGGTCTACTAAACAGTCTGTTCCACCTTGTATGTAGCTGTGACAGTGAGTATATTTTGCAGCCCTGCAGAAGAGCTCTGTGTGGCTCAAAAGTTTGTCTCTCTCACCAGAGGAAGATGGTCCAATAAAAGATATTCCCTCCCACACCTTATCTTGCTACTCTGGCCGTGGCCCTTGTCCAAGGCACCTATAACTGCACTACAGAAAATCCTGTGGCTGGACAGGGAACAGGGCAGTGGAGCTAATGGCCCTTTGCAGCCTGTAGCTGCTGCTTTTGTCATCCAGTGTCTGTCTCTGGGACCGTGGCTGGCATGCTCTCATTACCCTTTCCTTCATCACATGTGCTGGAGACTGAGCTGCTAGCTGCAGGCATCCTCTCCAGAGCAAAGCACATGATGTTTACAAGGAGACTGATTCCCCTGGGCCCGCATGTCTCCCACAAGAGGTCATTAGATTCTGAGCTGAATGTGAACTCCCACCTCCCCAACCCTTCAGCCCAGCTTTCTCCCAATGGTCCCTGACCCTCACAGACCTATTCTCTCAGACACACCCTACACCTGCCTTGCTGGGTGGGGACAGAGAGGACATTGGCCTGGTGTAAAGAACAGGAACATCTGTAGGTCCCTGCTGCACTTGGCACGACTCAGCGCACTGGGGCTGTGAGCTGTCTTTGTGCTCTAGGCCCAGCAAGGGATGTATGTCCCCAGGGAGCTGGGATTGTCAGGATCTAGGGATGCTTCTGCCATGAGCTCTGTCTCCCAAGTCCTGTCACGCCACTGGGCTGGTGGAGTTGGCACACCCAGGGGCATTCTCAGGGGGCCAGGACTAGGCTTTGCCCTCTAGTTTCTCAGCTGGCTGCTTCCTATGGATCATTTCTGCTTTAGCTCCTTCCCAAGCCAGCTTCCCATGCAGTAATCCATGCTGCGCAGCTCCTTCCCAGAGCCTCATGCCTACTGTGTCTGGCCCTGGCCCAGCCTCCACCTCCTAGGCCATTAGCCATCTCCAGGCAGCAGCAGAGCAAGGGGACAGGCATGCTGTGGCTGAAGAAGGAGCAATAGTGACTTGAGCAGTCTCGCTGCAGGACGGGGGCAGACTGGACTATGGGGCCAGGCAGAGCTGCTTCCATCCTGCTGGCAAGTAGACAAAGGGCTGCCAGTTTCCTGGCAGCTGCAGGGCTTTGGGTGTTTCCTTGCAGTCAGGGATGTGGGCTCTTCCTTGCAGCCAATGAGAGGGAAGGAGTGAACCGTGCAAAGGAGGAGTGAGCCTGACTTCAGAAAGCTCCTTGCTCCAGTGCTGCATCTATGCTCTGAGCTGTGAGCCTGATCCTCTTCAGCTCCCTACTCTGCTAAGAAACAGCCTCTCTCTGTGAGCTCCCAATCAGGTAAGTACCTGTGCTGTCCTGTGCCCTCAGGCTTGCCTAGCAGTCGCCGCAGCCCTGCAGCGGGACCCAAAAGCAGGGCATAGCAGCCAGGGCCGGCTCTACCTTTTTTGCCCCCCAAGCAGCACTGTGAGGGCAGCATTCAGGCGGCTTTTGGTGGCACGCCTGCAGCAGCTCCCCCAGTCTTCCCTCTTTGGTGGAGCTGCTGCAGGTGTGCCGCTGAAGACACCTGCAGCAGCTCCTCCAAAGACGGAAGACTGGCAGAGCTGCTGCAGGTGTGCCGCTGAAAGCCGCCTGAGTGCCGTCCTGACAGTGCCCAGAATGCCGCCCTCTGCTGTTTGCCGCCCCAGGCACCTGCTTGCTAGGCTGGTGCCTGGAGCCAGCCCTGATAGCAGCATCTTGCCTACTGGACACTGTGCCTGCACAGCACCCTCCCTACTCTGTAAGGGCTAACTCCCATTCCCCTGTCCCTTTGGCTTCATCACTGGTCACCTCTGTCAGGGTCTGATCCTGCTAGTGGTGCAGGCTTTGTTTTCACAACCGTGAGCTCAGGATGAGTAACTAGCAAAGCTGTGGGCTTTATGTATGCAGAGCAGGCTTTCCTTGCACTGTCTCCAGCCTTCGTTTTCTATTCTGAGCTGGGGCCTGGCACTGCCCCCACTGCCAGCTCCAAAGTCCCCTGTTGTGCGGGAGGGTTCCTGATGTATTCCTAGAATCCACGTTTCACAGTAAAGGAATGGATTGTGGTTTGTGCAAAGGGGCTTTGAGCTGTTTTTAGCATAGCAACCATATCCTGCCCTCCCCCACTCCCTCCCCCCCCCCCCCCCCGACCCCCACACACTCAGAGTTTGATCTTTGGATTCCAAAAGCTCTTCCATTCTGGGAAGATGGGCTTTCTTTCTGATACTCTCAGTACAAAGCTAAAAATGCCGGCTAGACAACATGAACTAGGGCTGTCTGGAAAACAGGAATTCCATTTCACAAATCCATATCAGGATGAAACAGAGACTTTCACATTTTTTTTGTGATTAAAAAAGAAAATTCCAAACTCTCCTACCCTGTTATTGCTGGTAGCTCAGTGATGAGGGCATTCACCAGACATTGAGGAAACCTAGGTTCTAGCTTTCTGTCGGGACTGCCTGATTTAAATGTGGGTGTCTTACATCTTGATGAGTACCTAATTACCAAGCAACAGGGAGGAGTTGGTTCCCCTGCAGCACATGCCTGGGCAAGGGGAGAGGGAGTGAAGAGCCCTTGGAGCTCCCCCACACACCTTGACAAGGGAGGTGACTCTATGCAGCCTCCTGCCCCAGCCTGAGAGACTGGTGTGAAGTGCCCCAAGAGGAGTAGAGGGGAGGCTGAGGGATGGCTGCTTCTGGGTCAAGAGCTCCTGCAGCACGGGCCAGAATCCCCTGATCCAGTATATTTGGAATAATGGCAACACTGTCTCCCAGGTGCACTGGGACTGAGCAGGGACAGACCACAAACCACCATGTAGTCCTCTCAAAAACAGATCTAGTTGTTTTTTGGTGTCTAGCCCATCAGTTTTGATCTCTTGATGTTGGCAATACTGCAACTGTTTTGGTAGAAATTTTTTGACCAATTTTTTTGACCAAACCAAAGGAAAGCACCCCAAAACATCCATCTCCAGTGGCTCCCAGTTATGGCCTCTCCACACACTCATTAACCCACACAGCACACACCAGTGTATGGGAGAGGAGAATTGGACCCTTTCCTGTTCTGTCTGCAGGGCTGTCCCTCTGTCTCTTGGAATAACCAGTGCTGCTGCGGGTCAGAGCTGGGCTGCCATGCTAGGGTGCCCAGGGCTGGAAATGTAGGAGGTCATGCAGGAAGCCACAGACAGAGCTGTTTGTGCAGAAAGCAGGAATAGTGGTGTGTGCTGGGCAGACTGGGTGGGGGTGGTCAGGAGCTGGACTGGAAGAGAGTCTCTTGTTTGCATGGGGAGCATTATATTGACACCTCAGTAAGAATCCAAGACAACAGAGCTCACAGATTCCATTGCTCAAGTGTCTGCAAGAAACTCAGCCCCCTGCTGTGATAACCTCCAGTTTACAAGAGCCAACCTGCTAGGAAGTTCAAGGGAACGCCTCAGCTCAGTGTAAACATTTCTCAACAAAAGATCAAATAGCCTCTGCATACACAGAAGTATCTGTTAGTACTCCAGAGCCAGGAGTGAGGTATGTTGGCAGAACTAGGGGTGGAAGAGGCTCCAACAAGGCCTGATAAAGTCAAGATAGAGGGTCAATGGCACCAGTGAGATCCATGACTGGGGATCCCAGGGCTACCAGTAATAGTAATAGGTTAACAGGTGAGAGATGGGAGGGAAGACTGGCATAGCTGGAGAACTGCCAGTCAGGGCTGACATGCATTGGCAAAGTTTTATGTGGGGCAGCCATGGCTGACATTGCTGGGTTGCTGCAGACTGAGGAAGGTGCATAGGCAGGTGCTTTTACAGCACCTGTCTGCTGTGCTTGACTAGCCAGTGAGCTGAACTGAATTTGCAGCTAGTGTGCTCTGCGCCCTACAGGCTGGTGCCTGCGGATTGGAAGTGGCACAGTGGCTCACTGGTTGTACATTAGCTCATGGAACAACATCATTTACCTGCCTGAAAACATCCTATTGTCTTCCTTGGACTAACAAACACTGGTGGTCTAAGAAGGTCAGTGCTCATGATTTACTTGGCTCCCCTTCAGGCTGGCAATGAAACCACTAGACTAGAGAGACTCTAGTCCACATTTCAAACCTTCCCTGATAAAACCTTCCCCTCCCTCCTCCCAGGCTTGGCTCCCTGCGACAGGTCAGACACAGTACACACATCCGCATGCCTTCCCCACTGCTTCTATAGCAACAATACGTAACCAGCATCAGTCTCTAACAACAAATTATATCTGAGGTGTCAGCTTCCCTGCTGGTCCAGATCTGGCTAGCCCCTGGCCTGGAGGAGATGGGTCACTTGGAAGGGTTAGGACTTCTTTTCACAGGATTCCCTCTCTGCACTAACAGTGGGCACTGTCGCTACCAAAGCCACAGATCTATGTTGCTGGGTTAGGAAGCAGCTGGGGCTGCTGCCTGTTCCCTCAGTACTGAGTGACCATACAGGTCTCAGAATTCAGTTATAGCCAGAAACAAAGGCTTGCTTTCTCCAATGTTTCTCTCACCCAGAAAAAAGAACCAGGAGTACTTGTGCATAAGCTTTCGTGGGCTAGAACCCATTTCATCAGATGCACAGAGTGGAACGTACAGTAGGAGGATATACCTGCCCTGATACAATGCGGTCCTCGGGAGCCAAAAAATCTTACCGCATTATAGATGAAATTGCGTTATACCAAACCTGCTTTGGCCTTGAGCATTTCCACCTGCTCTAGAGACCCCTCCCTGTCCCTAATCACCCCCAGGACCCCACCTTCATCCCAACCCCCCTGCTCCCTGTCCCCTGACTGCCCCGAACCCTATCCACACCCTTGCCCCCTGATAGGCCCCCCCAGGACTCCCATGCCCTATCCAGTGCCCCTGTTCCCCATTCCCTGACCACCCTGCCTGCAGAACCTCTGCCCCATCCAACACCCCCTACTCCCTGTCCCCTGATTGCCCCCCAAAATGCTCTGCCCCTTATCCAACCCCCCAACACCAGCCTGGCCCCCTTAACATGCTGCTCAGAACAGCATGTCAGAGCCAGACACGCTGCTGCGCTGATCCATTGGAACGTGCAGCCCTGCACCCAGAGCACTGCTTTACTGCATTATATCCAAATTCATGTTATATCGGATCACGTTATTTCAGGGTAGAGGTGGAGAGAGAGAGAGAGAGAGAGAGAGAGAATGAACAGGAAAAAATGGAGGTTGCCATACCAACTTTAAGTGGCTTAACCAATTAAGATGAGCTATTATCAGCAGGAGAAAAACAACTTTTGTAGTGATAATCAGGATGGCCCATTTCAAGCAGCTGGCAAGAAGGTGTGAGTAACAGTAGGGGGATACTTACCATGGGGAAATAGATTGCAAACATGGAGAAATAGATTCAGTTTGTGTAATGACCCAGCCACTCCCAGTCTTTATTCAAGCCTAATTTAATGGTATTCAGTTTACAAATTAATTCCAGTTCAGCAGTTTCTCATTGGAGTCTGTTTTTGAATTTTTTTGTTGAAGAATTGCCACTTTTATGTCTGTTACTCAGTGACCAGAAAGATTGAAGTGTTCTCCTATTGGGTTTTGAATATTATGATTCGTGATGTCGGATTTGTGTCCACTTATTCTTTCGGTTTGGCCAGTGTACATAGCAGAGGGACATTGCTGGCACATATCACATTGGTAGGTGTGGCGATTAGATTATAAGACGGTGTCACTTGAATAGATACGTGGACAGAGTTGGCACCAGGCTTTGTTGTAGGGGTAGGTTCCTAGGTTAGTGTTTTTGTTGTGTGGTGGCTGGTGAGTATTTGCTTCAGGCTCGGGGGCTGTCTGTAAGCGAGGACTGGTCTGTTTCCCAAGATCTGTGAGAGTCAGAGATCGTCCTTCAGGACAGGTTGTAGATCTTTGATGATGCACTGGAGAGGTTTTAGTTGGGGGCTGAAAGTAATGGCTAGTGGCATTCTGTTCCTTTCTTTGTTGGGTCTGTTCTGTAGTAGGTGACTTCTGGGTACTCTTCTGGCTCTGTCAATCTGTTTCTTCACTTCAGCAGGTGGGTATTGGACTTTTAAGAACACTTGATAGAGATCTTGTAGGTGTTTGTCTATGTCTGAGGGATTGGAGCAAATGTGGATGTATCTTAGAGCTGGTTGTAGACAAAGGATTGTGTGGTGTGTCCTGGATGGAAGCTGGAGGCATGTAGGTAAGTATAGTGGTCCGTAGATTTCCGGTATAGGGTGGTGTTTATGTGACCATCGCTTATTAGCACAGTAGTGTCCAGGAAGTGGATCGCTTGTGCGGATTGGTCCAGGCTGAGGTTGATGGTGGGATGGAAATTGTTGAAATCATTCCTCAAGGGCTTTATTTCCATGGATCCAGATGCTGAAGATGCCATCAATGTAGCGCAAGTAGAGTAGGATGTTAGGGGACAAGAGCTAAGGAAGCGTTGTTCTAAGTCAGTCATAAAAATGTTGGCATAATGTGGAGCCATAACAGTGCCGCTGACTTGAAGGTATATATTGTCTCAAAAAGTGCAATAGTTGTGTGTGAGGACAAAGTCCTCTCCCCCAGCTTTGTCAGGACCAAGTCTCCTAGTTTAACTTTCACTCAGGTTCAGGCTACATACAACATATCCTACATGTCCTCTCAGCCCTATATCCTTTCAGAAGGACCACTGAGGTCAAAGAATTACCACTAAGGTTGCCGGTGTTTAGATCTGCTGACCCACAAGACACCCCCTGTTAGGGGATTAAAGCACTGTCTGTGATATTAGGTAAGGCAAGATGGCCTGTGACCCAGTCTGTTGGGTGAGTCTTCTAACTGCTTTCTGCCTTGGCAAATTGAGAGTGGTGAGAATAGCTGTTTCAGTGTGGTGAGGGAGAAGCCAGCTAGGTCTGCAAAGTTCTTCAGGTCCTCTGGTGGGAGATGGAGACATTCTCTCACAGTAAAAGGCTCCTTAGCCTGCGGGGCTCTTCCTCTTTCAGGTCCTGTGATAAATGAAGGCGGTGGGGCGGAGACGGGTGGTGCGAGGTGTAGCTTCCTTTTATGGACACCCAGCCATCCAGTTAGCTATAAAATCCCTCTTAGTAGCTGTTCTCTACTTGCTTTACCTGTAAAAGGTTAAAAAGTCTGGCTGCATGCATAAGTAAAAGGAAGTGAGTGGGCACCTGGCCAAAAGAGTCAATGGGAAGGCTAGAACTTTTTAAAATTGAAACAAGACTCCCCTTTTGTCTCTGTGTGATTGTTCTCCCAGAGAGCAGGGACAGGACTGGACTCTGCTGTAAGAGCTTGTGCCAGATATGGAAAATCATTAAATCATACCTAGAAACTACTCATTTGAAATCCCAGATATGTAACTAGATCAGGAAATGTCTAGGAAGATGTGATTAGGTTTCTCTCTTTTTATTTCTTGTGGACTTCTCTGTGCTAACCCCCAGATGCTTTTGTTTTGCTTGTAATCAATAAGCTGGAAAACCATTCTTAATGCTTAATTATTATATTTGCTCTTTTTAAAATCTAGCAATAACTTAAGTTCCAGATGTATTTTCTTTGGTTTTGTTTTTAATAAAGTTTACCTTTTTTAAGAACAGGATTAGTATTTTTGTGTCCTAAGAGACTTGTGCATATGTTGTTTAATTATCTGGTAGCAGCAGCTGATTTTCTTTGTCTTCTCTCTCAGCTCTTCCCTGGAGGGTGGTGGTAAAAGGGCTTGAGGGTACCCCACAAGGAGGAATTTCCAAGTGCGCCTTCCTGGGTCTAAAGCAGTTTTCTTTTTTTTGGACTTGGCTGATGGCAGCATCTATCCATCCAGGGTCAGAGAGAAGCTGTAACCTTGGGAGTTTAATACAAGGTTGGAGTGGGCAGTTTAATTTTTAGAATCCTTGTGGCCTCCCACCTTCTGCACTCAAAGAGCCAGAGTGGGGAATCAGCCTTGACAGGTCCCTTCTGTGATGCTGTGCTGTTATCTAGGACTTCCCAGCCTACCAGGGGAGCAGCTGTCAGCATCATACAGTGGTCCAAAACATCTATAGCAGAGGGAGAACCATCCAAGCGCTGGGAGCTGGAGAGACGGGATGTCAAGCACGCTGAAGCCTGGCTCAGCCATGGGCTGCAGAACTTAGAGGAAGCATGACTCCACCACATGAATTCAATGATCAAAGAGCAGAGGCAGATCCAGAAGGAGCTACAGAGACTGCAACAAGGTGAGGCTCCCTTCCCATTTCCTCCAAATAGAGCCCCCAGCACAGCATGAGTAACAAAGAAACCTTCCAAAATTAGAAATGCAGTGAGAGGAGATCCTGCCCAGCAGCAAACTCAGCAATCCAAGCAGTGGGGGAAGTGCGAGTAAAGGAGAGAATCTGTGAGGCAACCCGCAGAAAGCCACTGGATCGGAATATTTGGTTTTAGTGTCTGTGCTGCAGAGCTGTACTGCACTTGCCTGTCTTCCACGTGAACTTGCTTGTGTCAATATCATTTCCATTCATAGGTTACATGTATGAGCAGCTCACGCAGTCTTTGCATTTCCACATCAGTGCTCTGAGTTGCTGAAGGCTGTAAGTGGAAAGAGGAGGCAATGTTTCTGGAAGATGTGGCTGTCAGGTTTCAGGCATGTCATCAGACAAATAAAGCCAGGCACATGGGGGGTCAGTGGTGACAGTAAGTTTGCTAGATCTTTTATACTGTAGTTAGATTTATTTGGGAAGTTTGTTCATGACACCACTGGTGCCATACACGGTTGGCGTAAGTATCTGGGTTTAGTTATGAATTATCACTTGATTTCAAAATTGCTTCTGTGCCATGATAAATATCCATGCCACTTTGCAAACATTGACTAAGCCAGTGCCTAAAGGCAGTGTCAGACTGCCCAGGCAAAAGATCAAGCTCAAGACGGAGAGCACTGGCGATGAAAATGGAGAGGGCTGGGATTGCATGAACAGCTCAGTTTTAAGGAGGGAGAGCACTTGGCAGGGGAGAACTAGACAGCTATGCACGGTGGCTGGGGGCAGGATGGGGGTGGGAGATGCAGGTGAGAGGCCCAGTGACAAGAGAGGATTGCATACAGCATGTGGAGATGGCCAAAGGGAAGAGCAAAATGGATGGTAAGATTTCCAGCCAGCCAGCCTGGCCCTCAGCAGTGCCTTGGTGGCTGTTCATTTCTAGGGGTGGCATTACATGGGCCCCAGGCTCTCCTGCACCGCTCCCCAGCATTCTTCATGATCAGTGATCAGTGTTTGCTCGTGTCCTAGGCAATTCCCAGAAGAAGGCCCATGCGACTCTAGGGGACCTCTCCCAGGAGGTTGGTAAAAAGCCAGCTCTGCCTATGCTCCCCACTTCGTCAGGGCAGCAGCACAGCAACAGCCGAGCAGAGCAACTGAGGTAAGGATGTGTGTAATATAATCTTCCTCTGCAACCTGGCAACCCAAGTCATTCGCCACACACAAATGTCCATTAAACCACAGCGCCCAATCAGGCAGGTGCAAAGGCTGTACTGAGTGCCACAGGCATCTCCTGCCCCCGGGCAGGGTAAGCCTGGTGGTGGATGGGAGTGGGTGGCAAGAGGGAGTTAGATGATTACTAGCGGCCTATGGCTGGAGATGCTCATCACAAGACGGGGGATAGGGAGCAGAGGGCAACTCCCAGACTGGACAAGATTATCCCAAGGTTATCCCAGAGTCTTTTCCTGAGGGAGGTTAGCCCACATGAAACCAGCTTCTGATGGCACTTACTGACTAACAGAACTGGTCAGAACTTGGAAAACCATGTTGAAATGGTGACACTGTTCCTTTGTCACAGAGTGTGAAATGGAGCCATAGTTTATTTTTATTTTTTTAATTTCATGACATAGTTTTCAAAAATCTTTGAATTTTTAAAATTTCAAAATTTTGGATTTTTGACATTTCAGATTTGTATTGTAGTCCCCCTTCCCCATTTGCCATTGAGTGCAATAAATTTAATAACATCAGCAGGGCAGGGTGGAGGTATAGCCGCTTCTCTCTCATTCCTGTAGTGTTTTTCCTTTTACTGCTTGCTAATTTCAAAACTTCCCTGATTTTGGCAAGGGAAAGAGCAATAAAGGGCAAACTGAGCTCCTGTCAAAACTTGAGGGTGTTTTGAAGTTACAGAGAAGAAAAAAGGAAAAGAGACAGCAAAAAGTGACAAGCAACAAACCCGTGATGTTATTTAATCTGTCACACTCAGTGACAAGACAAAGGGAAATGGAGGAAAAAGGGGATAAAGAGGGAAAACATCCACTTACCTCATTTCACACACCCCAGGTTTTCCACTTTTTGTTTCTTTTCTCATATTTGTCAGTGCAAAAAGTAATGAAGTGAAGAAATGGGTTATTTCCTCACTTCCTTTTCATTTTTAACACTTTCCACCTTTGTTTCAGTGAAAAAATGGCTGCGAGAGAGTAAAATATACTAAGTGGGCATTTTACAATAATTTTCAAATAAAAAATGTAGCAAATGCCCCAAAATATTGGTACTTTTTTAAATACATTTTGCATTTCAATATTTTTCCAAACAATGAAAAATGTCACTGTAAACAAACTCTCCTTGCAAAAAAATGTGTATGCGTTGCTAATAAGTCCCCATTTTTTGAAAAAATAATTTTTTTATTGGAAAAATATGGCCTATCTGGGCTGAAGGGAGCACATATATATGAACACCGGAAATCTTGGTTGGAGGAGTCCTGTTGGGCTCACCTGACAGAGCACCTATTGAAGTCCTGAAAAGGTGGTTGGGCACAAGCCCACCCACAGATGAACAGCGCCCACTGCTCGTCTAAGGCATCAAAGGAACCAGCAGATGCGGCCCAGAGGAACTCTGCCCAGAGATGTGAGCTGAGAGAGAGGATCAGAAATAGGCTCTACAGGCACAGAGCACCTCCTCTTCCTGGTGCAATGGATGGCCACCTTGGCCAGCACCAGGAGGTAGTTGGCAAGGAGATCTTGTGACTTCGTGGAGCCACAGATGGGGGTCAATAGAGAAGGAGGTGCAGGGAGAAGTGCAGCCATAACCTAAGGAGAAGGTTCTAGATGAGCCGGAAAAGGGGCTGCAGCCTGGTGCACTCCAGATGGACATGCACCAGGATCTCCCTTTCACTGCAGAGGGGGAGGTATCATGGAGGGGAATGACTCACGCCAGGCACACGCCTGTGCTTATGGCTCTGTGAAGTAGCCTCACCTGGCAAAGCAGCTAAGCAAGATGGATGGGCAGAGCAGCTGGGCAGTGTCATGGTCGCGGGGGTCAGGATGGCAAGCAAAGGGAGGTTATTAAGGGAGAGCTGCTGGTCAGTGACTGCACAGGTGTCCACCCCTCTCTTCCCTCCTTCATAGAGCACTGAGAAGTACTTTGCCCAAGATGCAAGAACCCACACAGGAAGCCCAATCATCCTTGCAATATCAGACATGCAACCGTGACGTCCTGGATGCTGTGGGGCAGGAGTCCTCTGGAAGGCATGGGTCAACTTCAACACGCACCCAAGCCAAAGCTGCAAGCTCCGTCACAGGCATCAACCTGTCTGACCTCAGGCATTCTGTTGCCAGGCTGCTGAGCATCCCTGCCAATCCACCAGAGCAGGAAGAAACCAGCAGCCAAAGAGAGGTGAGTACAGGCCCCAGAGTGCTTCTCCGTGGACAGGCAGAGGCCAGCGATGTGTATGACAATGACACCATGCCCAAGCCCACTAACTGCACAGAGAGAAGGAAGCCTTCCCTTGGCCACGAGAAGCTCAGCTCTGATATAGATGCCTATGCCTCTGACAGCAGCCACCTCAGAGGCACACACAGCAAGCCTGGGTTTCTGGAGTTGTATGCTGAAGCCAGGAAGGCCCGGTATATCAGGCACAAGGGCATTCCAGCCTCGGAGAAGGAACTCAGCCTGCAAGAGATCTTTGGGCATGAAAAGAGCTTAGACCCCCAACCCCGTCAGCAGCGGAACAGGAGCAGCACAACCCTGAATGATGGCTCCTTCCCCTAAGGGAGGCTTGCAAGGATCAACCACAGGAAAAGGTGGTCTGCCCTGCTGTCTGGAACAACCAGCTAGCCGGGGTTATAGATTCATAGATTGTAAGGCCATTAGGGCATCTAGTCTGACCTGCTGTAGAAGATAGGCCAGGGAATTTCGCCCACCTACTGCCCGTAGCTTCTGCTTGAGCTACAGCATAGCTTTTCAAAAGAGATACCACCTCCTGATGGAAAAATTTCATCTGAGGAAGAATCCACCACAGCAGTTGAGAAGGTGTTTTGCCTTCACTGTAAATAAGTTTCCCCTTTCTCCCAATCTGAATTTATCTAGCTTCAGCTTCCTGCTCTTGGCTCTCGTTTTGCCCATGTCTGCTAGAATGAAGAGTCCTATTCTGTCAGAAATCATCTTCCCATGGAGATACATGTATGTAGCCCATAATCAAGTGGTTTTTTAACCTTCTCTTCGATCAGCTAAAGCAGGAGTGGGCAAACTTTTTGGCCCCAAGGCCACATCAGGGTTCAAAATTGTATCGTGGGCCAGGTAGGCAAGGCTGTGCCTTCCCAAACAGCCTGGCCCCACCCCTATCCGACCCCCTCCCACTTCCCGCCCCCTGACTTCCCCCCCTCAGAACACCCGACCCATCCAACCCCCCCCCCGCTCCTTGTCCCCTGACTACCCCCTCCAAAGACCCCCCCCCAACCACCCCATCCCCTATCAAACCCTCACTCACTCCCTGACCACCCTGACCCCTATCCACACTCCCGCTCCCTGACAGAGCCCCAGGACACCCATGCCCCATCCATCCCTCCCGTTCCCCATCCTCTGAATGCCCCCCTCGAACCTCCACCTTGATCGCCCCCCCAGGACTCTCTGTCCCCTTATCTGGCCCCCAACCCCTTTACTACACCACTCAGAGCAGCGACCAGAGCCACATGCTGCCGCACAGCCCGGGCCCCCAGAGTGCTGCCCATGCAGTGGCATGGCTGCGGAGGGACAGCGGGGGGTGGGGCTGGGGGAAGTCTCCCTGGTGAGCTCAGGGGACCAGACAGGATGGGCCCGTTGGCCGGATGTGGCCCGCAAGCTGTAATTTGCCCACCCCTGAGCTAAAAAGATTGAGCTAAATTTCTCTCTCACTCACAGGCAGGATTGCCAGACCTCAAATCAGTCTTGTGACTCTTCTCCGATCCCGTTCAATTTCTCAGCATCCTTGTAGAAATGTGGGCCCCAGAAGGGACACAGTGTCTGGTAATGATCTCACTGATGCAGTACACATGGTGTATGGCAACCCTGCAATGGCAGAGCAGTGGAGTTCAGACCACCTGTGGATCTCATTTCTCTGGGCGCATCTCTTCACTAGAGTATCATCCAAGGTCTGGGGCTCTACAAGTCCCAAGCCACTTTCCATGCCTTCCTGGGTGCAGTGGGCCCTCATGTGGGGATGCCCATGCAGTGCTGCTCCTACCGGCCTGGGCCCAGGCACAGGGCTCTGCAGAGACTCTCTCTACGGGCAGCTGCAGGCATAAGCAGCAGTTGGAAGGAGCCTGTGGCCGTGTTTAAAAACCTTTCTGAGGCTGGGAGATTAAGTGACATGCTGAAGGTTACCCAGAGAATCAGACCAACTCTCTTGACCCCCAAAACTCTAACCACTAGGGAAGGCTGGATCTGATTCTAGATATCTGATTCTGATGTCCAGAGGAAGGACTTGGGCATGCTCTTCTAAGGCAGCCATGTTTATATCTTGTGACATTCTTTGGGGCAGGGCTTGGCTGTTTGTGGCCTGTTTGTACAATGCCTAGCACAATGGGCTACTTTGTCCATGATTAGGACTTGTAGATGCTATGAAAATATATAAATACAAATAATAAATGATATAATAATTCCTGCCAGCTGAGCACAAGAGTATGGGACATTCCTTTTCCAATCTGTGCCTTGAATTTTCACCTCCCTTGGCCCATCCAGGAGACTCAAAATATTAGGCTGGATGTGAATTTAATTGTCTTATATACAACTTAAGTCCACCAAACCAATTAGTGTTGCCCCTTTGGTCCAAGGGGGTTGACAATATCTGGGGCCTTGCAGGGTTGTTTGTGTTAGACTGAGGAGTGGCTGCTACAAGTCAGGGCTATTCCTGGTGTAATATGACTGATTAAATGCTTAACAATTGAGTTAGCACCGATTGTGCCTGTCTGCTTCTGTATTTGGCTTTGCATAACACAAAGAAACAAGAGGGGGAGAGGGAGAGTGTACGAGCAAGGTAGCACCAATGGAATGCCGTATGGAATGCCGTTTTTCAAGCTAGTATGCTTAGTACGCATGTGGACATTTTGAAACTTTTTCTACTTTGTATCCTTGCGCAAATAAGTACGTGGCGGAATGTTGACGCCCAGTGATGTAATCAAGCTATAAAAAGAACGACCCGGCCGTTGATCGGGGCCGCACCCTGCTTTTGGCTGAGAAGCACAGGGCTGCGTGCATGCGACGTCGCATTAAATAAAGACATTGCAACCTCCTCCAGCTATCCGAGCCTGTTTTGCCTGAGAAAGGGGCGCCTGCCCAATGTGGGTAGGGGGTCCCCAGGTAACACTGGTGTCACAGAGTGACCACACACTCCAGTGTCCCTGAACATAGCAGAAACAAACAACAGCAAGCAGTTTCCTTGCTCACAAATCCTCACATCTGCCTCTCTAATGAGCTCTGCTGCCTCTCAGGGTCATGCTGACAGCTCCTTTGCCAGGCTTTCTGCCTCCAGCACACACCACCAGCAACAGAGATCCTAGCCCCTGCATCTGCACCCAGGGAAACCCCTGTTCTATCTCCATTACCTCTGGCCTGGCCATGTGGCTCAGTGTCTTGCACAGCTCATTTTACTACATAGATGGGCTTGGTTGCTCCATTTGCGGAGCATAACAAGGTCTGTGATTGTCCTTGGTTCTGAGACCGGATAGCAGCTACTAGCACCTTCCAGCATAACAACCACCATCTGAAAGGCCCTGGGACTGGAGCATGGGAACAAGCTGCTGCCTTACTAATGGATGGCCTGAATGTGTGGTGAACTCTGTTCTCCTTTGCATTTATAGTCTGTGAGTGTTGCTAAGCTAGCTCTGATAAAGTGGGAATGTTGTTAATGTTTTCTCTGAATACTGTGTGTGCCTTAGTTTCCCCTATGTGTTACTTAAGTATTTAGGTGGTGGGATGAGGGTGTGTGATCACTGCAGCAGCCCAGAAGGTGTGTGACTGTGACTGCAATTGGCTGCCTGGGAGAACAGCTGACACTTTGTAGCCTGGCACTTGAGTGCTGGGCCCCGACCTCTGCAAGGATCAGCCGGAGATGTTGCTGCAGACCAGGTGACCTGCTGGCCTCTACACTGTGTGCCTGTCAACTAATAAACCTTCCATTTTACAACACTGGCTGAGAGTCACTGTTGACTGTGGCGTTGGGGTGCTGAGAGTCCCTCTAGCTTCCCCAGGAGCTCTGCCCAGGCAGACCCCACTGTGGGCAGTGCCCGGTGTAATCTCACACCCATGTAATTTAACACCCACCAAAACTGATCACATTGCCAAAGCAGCTCCATCATGCTGTGTGCACCTAGGCAGAATAGGCATGTCTATGGAAATGCCATCTGTTCCTGAAGACTTTTCCCACAGCGTCACTAGATGTCAGGGAAGGGCTCATTCAGACCCTGCTTACACTGATTCTGTTTTTTTCAGTGAGCTTGGGGGGTATCATATGTTCCAGGTTTTCTCCACAACTGGGAGAGTCACAAACTTACTTTTTAAAAGCCAAGTCAAAGTTCTTATGCAATCGCCTGACTCCAGGAGATGTGAACAAAGAGTGATCCACCTGACAGTTGATATATAAGAGTCACTACTACAAGAGGGGAAGGAGAGGAAAGTGGAGCTGCCCTTGGGAACTGGAGTCACTTGTGAGACTAGAGACAACAGGTCCAGCAGGACAAGAAAGGCCAAGGGAGCAAAGGAGAAGGGAGTGAGGCAGCCAGAAAACATGGCTGAGGGAGAAACAGCTTGGGAAAGGTAGGAGGGTGGGAAGAAGGAGCAGGGGAAGGAACCTGTTGTGATAATTGGGCTGATAAATTTACCCTACTTGTGAGCTCATCTGTAAAATGAATGGAAATGTTGATAAAGTGTCACAGTAACCTATAATACCAAATGTTGACAGAAAAAAGTATGAAAGGAAGACAGACTGAATTAAGGACTGTGTTAAGGTCATGCCTGGTAAATAGGAAAATGTAGGTCTGGAAATTAATGAACCAAAAATTGTCAAATATTAAGCCTAATTGGTGCAAAAAATCACAGGCACCGACCCATGGGTGCTCTGGGACTGGAGCACCCATAGGGAAAAAATTGTAGGTGCTCAGTACTGACTGGTAGCCCATCATCAGCTCCTCCCTCCACACCAGTGCCTCCTGCCCAGAAGACATCACCACCTCTAGTGGCTCCAGCTTAACCACAGCCAATACCTGGACTGAAACAGGATCAGACTGTAACAGCAGCAGCACCAGCCAATCTCAATTAACTTCTCTTTTCCTCAAAATGCCAGTTCCTACCATCTCTGATCCCATATAAGAGACTGACAAACAGGAGGGGTTTCATTCAAAAATGCTGTCCAGCTGAAGGGAAAGCACACAGGGGCTACTGTTACATGAAAGCCTGACTTAATATCCTACATTGCAAATGCTTTCACGCTTTTCTTTCTTTTCTTTCTCTCTAAGGAAAAGTTAAAAGGCTTTTTAATAATGTGTTCTCCAATGTACTGGAGGAGGAAGGGGGTCAGGAGGTTGGTAAGCAGGTGCAGGGCGGAGGGGGTCAGAAGGTTGGTAAGCAGGTGCAGGCTGGAGGGGGATCAGGAGGTTGGTAAGCAGGTGCAGGGTGGAGGGGGTCAGGAAGTTGGTAAGCAGGTGCAGGGCGGAGCGGGGTCAGGAGGTTGGTAAGTAGGTGCAGGGGGTAGGGGGTTAGGAGGCTGGTAAGCAAATGCAGGAGCAAGGGGGTCAGAATGTTTGCAAGCAGGTGTATAAGGAAGTGGGTGGGGAAGCAGGTGCAGAGGGAAGGGAGATGAGGAGGCTGAGAACCAAGTGCAGGGAGAAGGGGCTCAGAAGGCTGGAAAGTAGGTGTAGGGGGAAGCGGGTGCCAGGAAGCTGGAAAGCAGTTGTAGGGGAAAGGGGTGAGGAGGCTGTGCAGCAGGTGCATGGGGAAGGGTTGTCAGATAGCTGAGAAGTGGGTGCAAAGGGAAAGGAGGTGAGGAGGCTTGGAAGCAGGTGCAGGTGAAAGGGGGACAATAGGGTGGGAAGGTGTAGGGGAAGAGTGGTCAGGAGGTGGGGAATGGGAAGTAGGTGCAGGGGGATGGGGAGGTCAGGAGGGTGTGATGTGTTTTGCCCTTTTAAGGTGCCATCTGATGTCCTGGGGTACCACTGATCCCGCCTGTTTCACCAGCCTGGGACCCCTTTTCCTTATCTTGCTGTGCTAGGCTCTTAAGCCTCCTTTAGCACTTACACAGGCAGGGCCACACCCAGCTGCAGAAAGACACAGACACTGAGATCAGCTCTGGGAAGACTCAGCTTAAGGGACTTGCCCCAGCACTCAGGTGTCCACCCCTCTTGGCATGCAGACCCAAATGTATATTGTCTTGAGCTGGATAAAAAGATCTGCACAGTGCAAGCTCATAAAAATTTGCTCTCTCCCTCAATGTGTAGAGAGATGTGCACTGCTTCTTGTCCCCCCCTCCCCAGATATGGATTACACAAATTGGGTTATGTTAGAAACAATAAATAAGTTTACTAACTACAAAAGACAGATTTTAAGTGATTATAAGGGATAGCAAATGTAACAAAGCAGATTACTAAGCAAATAAAACAAAATATACAAACTAAGAAAAAATTCACTAAAGAAACAAGTTACAAAATGTAATTTCTCACCCTAAATGTTGAATTAGACAGAATGCAGAGTTTCTGTAGCTTAGAGTTCCAGCTATCTCTTCTTACAGACTGGACTTCTGTCTCAGTCTGGACTCACCCTTGCCTTTCCCCTCAGGTACTTTCAGCAGTGTTTCTTCTTGGGTAGGAAATAGAGGAGAGTGCTGTTTGCCTTCCTCCCTAGATGGGGGAGGAATCGTTTGTTTCCCAAATTTGCACACTCACCCCCTTCTGTTAGTGAAAAATTACCAGAAATCCAAGATAATGTTTAGTGTCAGGTGATAAGACCACCTGACCTAGTAGTGCCACAGCTGCATCCCAGGACAACTCTCAAGAAGGAGAGAGATTAGTATCTTCACAGTCTTGTTGTTTCTTCCTAATGACCCATCAAGGCTGATAGCCTGTTGTCTGGTGCCTGTCTCCCAAATACACACCCAGTTGTAATTCTTCAGGTTGCTTCTGAAGAAGTGAGTTTCATACTCACGAGAACATATGCCGAAATAAAGCTATTAATCTTCAAGGTGCAACTGGACTCTACGTTGTTTTTGTGGATACAAACTAACACAGCTACTGCTCTGATAACAGTTGTTATTGTTCCATAGTCCATATTTCTAACTTTAGATACATATATACATGCATACAAATTGGATAATCACATTCAGTAACATAATCTTTCCAACGATACCTTACATGAGCCATCTTGCATAACATATAGCTTAGTTATGCCATATTCATAACATAATCATTTTTCTATGAAGAATATGGGGTGTAATGTCACACCTCTCCCCTTAGATTACTGCTAGGGGGCTGATCACTGACCAATAGAGAGTTAGTGTGTCTAAAATCTTTTTTTGGCTTTGGTTATACAACCTCCCAATGTTACCAAACAGTGTAATGTTATTCATAGGCGTTTTTGCAAAGTTCTGGGTTTCTGTTCCCAGGTTGCCTGAAAACATTTCGGTGTGTAGCATTGTTAACATAATGGAGATATCAATATCCTTCAAAGTGTAGATGTGTAGACATTTAGCCACCAATGCCTGGAGGCGATGTGCTTCTCTTTCCCCTTCAGCACAGCAGTCTAGATTGGTTATGTTGACTCTGCTGTGTCAAGATCTAAGCCTGTTCACAGGTACTAGCTGAGAAGTAGTATTCTTATAGAACTTTCTTGTTATCACTTCTAGCCTGTACCAAACTTTCTTCCAAAAATCATGCAGGTTACATATTTTTAAAGCATTTACCGTTAGTACCATTTTTTTCTTTTTAATCCATAGAGTGCGTAGTAAGAGACACAAAATTACCAGCAAATTCATGACAGGGAGGTCCTTCCAAGTATGACTATCATACCACACCCTCTGTCTAAACAGACTAGTTTGTTCTGCATTTATTGTATTCCTCATCCCCTCACTAAAGGTTCTTACTTTAGTTATGTCTTTGGGGATCTTGTATATTACTGGCCCACCCACTGTTGATTTGCATTTTCTCTCTAGGCTTAAGCCCATGTGAAGAATTCCCACAACCCCATTCCTTTGTGTTGCCCACCCCCATCACTCAGTATCTGATAGCTACTGAGCGTTTACCTTCCCAGGAAATGGTTGTCTCCTTCCCTTGTCAGATGGTTCATTAGCATGTTCACTGACACCAGCATGCTCAGAATTCCCCCCACCCCTGCCTTAAAGGAACAGTTAGTTTTCACAAGCACAACAGGAACAACGTTTTGCAATAGTAGGACCTGGATTGGGGTATCCTCGGTCACCCCTCTCTCCATTTCCCAGAGGATAGCTGTATTGCCGCTCCCCTCAGGGAGGTAAGATACACAGTTCCCTCTTAAAAACTGAGCCACTGGTGAGGTGCCTTGAATCACAGATGCAGATCCAACAAATTTCTCCTGGGCAACCCACCCCGCTATGTAATCAGTGAGGAGGCATTCCTGTACCCCACCTCTCACATTTCTTATTAACTTCCTTTTCTGGGAGCCCCGTCTAGGACTCCCTAGAGTGGAATCTGTCCCATTCAGCTGTAGGCTCACAATTAACAGATAGAACAGTCTTTTCACTGGCAAACACTGCACACTTTTCCGTTTTGAACTGGTTTTGCCTTCAGCTACAGAGCCCATGGAATCCTTAACCACTGCAGCAGTCTCTAGGATTTCATCACTTTTCTCTGGGCTTTCCTTTAGGACAGTGGTTCTCAACCTGGGGGTCAAATCCTGGGGGGTCACAAGCCTCCAACGCCACTGAGAAACCGCCAATTCGAATGCTTCCGGATTCGGTGGTATTTCGGTGGACATGGCATACGCGTCACTGTATGTGCTGAAAAGCCGCCAAAGTACTCGTTTCTGGCTTCGGCGGCATTTTAGAAGACATACGTGGGTCGTGAGAGGAAGGTATTGCAGAAAAAAGGGGTTGTGAGGGTGGGGAGCTTGAAAACCACCGCTCTAGGACACATTTTTTCTATGCATGTTAGAGGGGTCAGGAGGCTGGGAAGCAGGTGCAGGGGGAATGGGAGTTAGGAGGTTGACATTTTAAATTTTTGTTAAAACTGAAGATTTTCATCATCACGTTGATGCCTTAAGAAAAGCACCAAATATCACAATACTTGTGATAATATCCTAGGGTGAGCAGCCCATGTGTCCACAGAAATCCCAACATCCCGAGAGTTGGCCTCTGGCAGATCCAGGAGGAAGAGGTGATCTGGAAGCCTACTTTCACCATCAAGGAATAATTTCAGTGCATCACTAAACAGAGCACTGACCTATAGGAACCCTCCTACCAATGCTACAACAAGAAGAATTTTGCGTGGACTCCTCCTGACTGTCAAAATGACAGACGGACTTCTACATAGAGTGTTTCCGCAGACAAGCACAATTGTGAAATTGTGAACAAACAGCATCACTTGCCCCAGAACCCAGATGTACAGAATGCAATGCCATCCACAGTCTCAGCAACAACTCTGACATTATAATCAAAGGGGCTGACAAAGGAGGTGCTGTTGTCATCATGAACAGGTCAGATTATGAACAGGAGGCTCGCCAGGCAACTTTACAACACCACATTCTACAGGCCACTATCCTCTGATCCCACTGAGGAGTACCAAAAGTACACCATCTGCTCAAGAAACTGCCTGCTACAGCATGGGAACAAATCTACACAGACATACCCCTAGAGCAGGGGTATTCTATCTGCTACCCAAGATGCATAAATCTGGAAATCCTGGATGCCCCATCATCTCAGGCACTGGCACTCTTACAGCAGGATTATCTGGCTATTTGGCCTCTCTGCTCAGACCCTACACTACCAGCACTTCTAGCCATCTTCGAGACACCACCGACTTCCTGAGGAAACTACAATGCATTGATGATCTGCCTGAAAACACCATCCTGGCTATCGTGGATGTAGAAGCTCTTTACACCAATATTCCACATGAGGATGGACTACAAGTTGTCAGGAACAGTATCCCTGATGAGACCCTGGCAAACCTGGTGGCTGAGCTTTGTGACTTTGTCCTCACCCACAACCATTTCAGATTTGGGGACAACTTATACCTTCAAATCAGTGGCACTACTATGGGTACCCGCATGGCCCCACAGTATACCAACATTTTTATTGCTGACTTAGAACAACACTTCCTCAACTCTCATCCCGTAGTGCTCCTCCTTTACTTGCGCAACACTGATGACATCTTCATCCTATGGACCCATGGAAATGAAGCCCTTGAGGAATTCCACCATGATTTCAACAATTTCCATCCCACCATCAACCTCAGCCTGGACCAGTCCACTCAAGCAATCCACTTCCTGGACATTACAGTGCTAATAAGCTTTGGTCACATAAACACCACCATATACCGGAAACCTACTGACTACTCTACTTACCTACATGCCTCCAGCTTCCATCCAGGACACACCACATGATCCATTGTCTAAAGCCAAGCTCTAAGATACAACCACATTAGCTCCAATCCCTCAGACAGAGACAAACACCTACTAGATCTCTATCAAGTATGCTTAAAATTACAATACCCACCTAGGGAAGTGAGGAAACAGATTGACAGAGCAAGAAAGGTACTCAGAAGTCACCTACTATAGGACAGGCCCAACAAGGAAAATAACAAAAAACCACTGGCCACCATGTACAGCCCCCAGCTAAAACCTCTCCAATGCATCATCAATTATCTACAACCTATCCTGGAAAACAATCCCCCACTCTCACAGGCCTTGGGAGGCAAGCCAATTCTCATTTACAGACAGCCTCCCACCCTGAAGCAAATATTCACCAGCAACTATGCACCACACCACAGAAACACTAACCCAGGAACTAATCCTCGTAACAAACCCTGTTGCTTTCTCTGTCCCCATATCTACTCTAGCGACACCATCATAGGACCCAATCACACCAGCCACACCATCAGGGGCTCATTTACCTCCACATCTACTAATGTGATATATGCCACCATGTGCCAGCAATGCACTTCTGCCATATACATTGACCAAATGGGACAGTCTCTACATCAGGGAGGGAAGAAGGGATAGCCCAGTGGTTTGAGCATTAGCCTGCTAAACCCAGGGTTGTGAGTTCAATCCTTAAGGGGCCTTTTAGGGATATGGGGCAAAAATCTGTTGGATGAATTAATTGGGGACTGGTCCTGCTTTGAGCAGAAGGTTGGACTAGATGATCTCCTGAGGTCCCTTCTAACCCTGATATTCTATGAAAAGGATAACTGGACACAAATCAGACATCAGCAACATATAAAAAAAGCCAGTAGGAGAACACTTCAGTCTCCCTGGACATTCAATAACAGATTTAAAAGTACAGTTGCTGCACAACATACACAAATTCAAGCTTACAGAAAAAGTTCTCAGGAGGTCATCTAGTCCAACCCCCTGCTCAAAGCAGGGCCACTCCCCAACTAAATCATCCCTGCCATGGCTTTGTCAAGCCTGACCTTAAAAACCTCTAAGGAAGGAGATTCTACCACCTCCCTAGGTAACACATTCCAGTGCTTCACCACCCTCCTAGTGAAAGTGTTTTTCCTAATATCCAACCTAAACCTCCCCCTCTGCAACTTGAGACCATTACGCCTTGTTCTGTCATCTGCTACCACTGAGAACAGTCTAGATCCATCCTCTTTGGAATCCCCTTTCAGGTAGTTGAAAGCAGCTATCAAATCTCCCCTCAATCTTCTCTTCTTTAGACTAAACAATCCCAATTCCCTCAGCTTCTCCTCATAAGTCATATGCTCCAGGCCCCTAAACATTTTCTTGCCCTCCTCTGGACTCTTTCCAATTTTTCCACATCCTTCTTGTAGTGTGGGCCCCAAAACTGGACACAGTACTCCAGATGAGGCCTTACCAGTGTCGAATAGAGGGAAACGACCACGTCCCTCAATCTCCTGGCAATGCCCCTACTTATACAGCCCAAAATGTTGTTAGCCTTCTTGATGACAAGAGCACACTGTTGTCTCATGTCCAGCTTCTCGTCCACTGTAACCCTTAGGTCCTTGACACCTTCTCATCAATTATTGGGAGTGGACCATATCCACCTTGACTGAATTGGCCTTCAGCACTGGTTCTCCACTTGTAAGGTGTTAGGGGGTTTATTCCTTCACTTTCTTATTTCCCTGGTCCTTCTCGCATGAAAAGCGAGCAACAATACCCAAAGTCCAAAGGTGCAAACAATTCAATGTTTATTGGGGTGAACTTCCAACAAGCATGATTCCAGTTTCCTTCCGCAGTATCCCCCTTCCCAGCTCTGACACCACAGAGCCTTGCTTGTGTTCCTGTTCCCATCCCGCACTTAGCAAAACACGATTCCAATTTTCCCACCTCCATTCCCTGTTCCCATTCCCCCCTACTTTCTGATTGACTGCAGCCTATATAATAAAACTTGAGTTCTGTTTAGCTATACCATAACCAATCATTTCACTGAAATTTAACTAACCAAGCCTAACATATTGTAACATGATTAGCCTACCAATTACATCCCACCATCTTAATTAGTTTACACCTAGCAAAATGAATTATACAGCAGTCAGAAACAATCACAGAACCAGACAGAGACCACGTAAATAAACAATAACACAGTGGGAACTATAATGACAGAACAATACAAAAGTGAGGATTTCACAACTACATCTATAAAGACATAAGGGTTTCCCAGCCGTGTCTGTTGGTAAGTGAGTTCTTACTAAACAGAAAACTATCAAACTAAATTTCCTTTTACATCTTCTAGGCTCTTCCCTTTCTCTGGAGGGGATAGATCAGATCACATTTCTAACAGCACTAAATTGCCTTATTTCAGTATGACTCGTTTGGGATGTGAGGATGTGACTATATGCTTTCCAGTTTATGGCTGCCTCTGCTGCTTAGCCAAAGATCTTAGCCTAAGAACAGCGCCTCAGACTGTCACAGTTAGAGAAGGCCTTTACATAGATTCTTTCTTTCTTTATACTTCTATAACTAGCTAAGTGATAAGAATACACCTAAATTCTTAAAGTGCAGGCCTTTACAGACAGGCCTGAATATCTATATCCTAATATAAGATAACTCCCTTCTCTTCATGTGCCAATATGTATTTATGCCTGTATCTGTAATTTTTACTCCATGGATCTGAAGGAGCGGGTTTTTACCCATGAAAGCTTATGCCCAAATAAATATTAGTCTTTAAGGTGCCACTGGACTTTTCGTTGTTTAGGAGGAAGATAGTTCAGTGAAACTCCAGGCTCCTGGAAAGGATTGTGCAAAGACTGTTGTGTTTGAGAACAGCACCTCTCCTGGCTCTCCCTCCAGGGAGGACTTGCTCACTGACACCGACAAAGGAGAATTCGCATCCTCCCAAGGATCCTGGCCAGTGGCTCCTTTCATCAGGCTCTGGTGCACTGTTGCCATGTGATGGTGGCCCATGGGCTTTTTAGCTAGCTAATGACGCTCTTCTCATGAAGCCGCTCCCCAGTGACTCTTTGCAATTAAAATTGAAACTCAGCTTTATGTATAAACCCAGGACAGCCATCATCATAAGTCACAACTGGCTGGTATATCTGCCATCAAATGGGAGCCTCAGGCCTATGGCCTTGGTAGATTTGAAGTACAGTAGATTCTATCGCTAGCAAACCTGATAATAGCAACTTCCGGTTAATGGCAGCATATTGCCAGAAACTATTCCCTGGCCACTAACATCCATGCTGGGCCTGGCAACAGACAGGTTCCTTATGTGCAGCTTTGAAGGGGAGGATTCCTAGTTGTAATTGGTTTCCTGGTCTGGGCATGTGCAGCTGAGCCCTTCTGCTGTGTGCCATGGCTTCCAAATCACTGGGTCTGTCTCTTGCTGATGAATTTGGGTCCTGGAGGCCTTACCAAATTCACAACTGTTATCAGATCCCCCACAGCAAAGCGCAGCCCCTGCCAGCACCACACTGTACCTGCCCAAGGCTTGTAGTTTGGAAGGGCAATGCTGCTCCCCAAATTAAACCCATGTTATAAAGCAGGAAAGCATGGCCCCCAGCCCCTTTAGTGCTGGTGCTAGTGTCAGCCCCACTTCTACAATGGTTCTAATGCTCTTGCCCCTCCCTGGCTCCAGGCCCAGTGCCTAGGGGCTAAAAGGCCTTAGGCTGACTGCGGGAGGGGAGGTG
Source organism: Dermatemys mawii (assembly GCA_007922305.1). Lineage (NCBI taxonomy): Eukaryota > Metazoa > Chordata > Testudines > Dermatemydidae > Dermatemys > Dermatemys mawii. The sequence goes on from ML677390.1 coordinate 622,313, forward strand.
AAACACAGTACCCTCTAACCATGAGACTCTGGCTAGCCACCCACCTGTAAGGCCAACCCTGTCCAGCTCCCTTCCCAAAAGTGATGATCCTCCACATACCATGCAACCCTCTTAGGTGGTTTGTGAGATTTTGCAACTATATTCAAATGTTAGTCCTGGAAGCATGAATAGGGGTAGGGTGACCAGATGTCCCGATTTTATAGGGACAGTCCAGATTTTTGGGTCTTTTTCTTATATAGGCTCCTATTGCCCCCCACCCCCACCCCACCCCATCCCATCCCAATTTTTCACACTTATTCACATAGCTGGAGTTGCATAGCATAGGGCGACTTACTGCGGTAGTGTAGATATAGCCTAAGATGCAGGACACCAGGCTTGGGCTGCAAACAAGCAGCCCACACCTAGAAACCCAGGAGTCTCTAATAATTCAGAGTGAGTGCACAGCTGTAGTGGCCATATTACAAAGTCCATGCCCTATGATGGACAGCATGATCTGCTACAGCGGTCACACAGAACTAGCACTGTGTACCAGAACTGGAGACACAGAAGTAACATGACTTGCTAACATTGGCTATGTCTACAATTCCACTTGCCACATTTGACATCGTGGGTTTTTGCCCCACCTCTCCGTCAGCCACTCAAAGCCCTTATCTGCATGTGTAGGTGTGTGTGTTGAGGCCGAGCTGCCATATGTGTCTGGGGGCATGGGTCAGAACACGTGCTGAGCTGTGACCACCCTCTACCTGCCCAATTTACAGTCAGCAGATAGCAAAGATGCAGGCACCTGTCCTGGGGCCTAGATCATCTGCCATTTTGCCATTCCCATGATTCCCTGTTCCTGTATCCTTTGGCCATTCTGCCTACTCACTTTCCACTCACCCTCTATGCACCAGAAGCTACCTGCCAGTTCATGTATCTTTGCCTGACATTTAACCCTTCATTTATCACATGACTTGCTCCATTTTCTGAATCCAGTCCAGACCAACCCCACCATCCTACCTAGAAGCTGTCCATCCCCCAGTGTTCTTTGGTGTAAGTACACCCCAGCCCATACACTAAGCAGGCACTCCAGAGCTCTCCACTTCCATGAGAAATTCTCCTGGAGGGGGCTGAGCAGGGTATCTGTCAGCTGTTGTGGAGTCCAGGGGAGTGGACCGAGCCAAGTAGCACCAAGCCAAGGATGTGCTTGGATGTCTGGCAATGTGCAGTCTACATGCCCCTGCCATTATGAGTGCAAGAGGGTGCTTCCACAACCCACAGCACTGGGAGACTGAGATGAGCTGGTGCTGCTGGTTGGCTAGAGGAGATCCTTGAGCCATTTGCTGAGGACCTGTTCAGGGCTGGCTCTAGAGAACAGAGCAAGGCACACAGGACTGATCCACGGCCCAGTTAGAGCCACCTGTCATGTTTATTAGTGTCACATGGGAAAGCTTAGTTTTCTGAGGGAAAGATTTCCGGGTTCTGAGCAGTACAGTTATTATAGTGGAGACTGCTTGAGCTGTGTTTAGGGTGGTATGCTACACATTCCCATCCTGCACAGTCTTCCCTCCCACTGCCAGAGACCCATCCCCTGACAGGTGTGATCCAAAATGGATGCTGTGATGGGGCAAGGCCAGATGGCTATAGGCAAGTGATAAGGAACAGATATGTTAGTCCCAGGCTAAACAAATCCCTGGTACCACTGGAACCAAATGGCAGTTGTTCCGGGTTAATCAAGACACCTGAGGCCAATTAAGAACCTTCTAGAAAGCAGCAGAAATAGCTAGCCTGATTAGGACACCTGAAGCCAATCAGGGGCTGGATGAAACCAGTTAAAAAGCTCCCCGTTAGTCAGGTGGGCACAGATGTCAGGAGCTGTGGGAGGACGTTGTGCTGTTGGTGAGACTGAGCTGTAGACATCATATCGTAGGCAAGGAAGGAGACCCTGAGGTAAGGAAGTGGGGACTGCTGTGAGGAAGTAGCCCAGGGAATTCTATGTGTTCTGTTGCTAAAAGATCAGCCATCGTAGCTGATACTATTAGGATCCCTGGGCTGGAGCCCAGAGTAGAGGGTGGGCCCGGGCTCCCCACTTTCTGCCTCCCTTAATTAATCACTGAGATTGGGAGACAACAGAGACTGTGGAAGGAAGGATAGCTTCTCCTCACCTCTGACGCTGGCTTATGATGAAAATGGCTCAATAGGCTGTGACCCTTGTCTCTAGAGAGAGAAGGGCTACGTGGAGGGTCAGAGTGAGCTTCTGAAGCTAGTGAAATCCACCAGGAAACCCAGGATCCATGGAGACAAGGACAGAGCTTTGTCACAATGCCAAGTGGAGAAAATACAAGTAAACACACCACTGGGACTCTTTTGAAACACTTTTGCAATTATAGCTTGAAAAACAATTCAAGGTATAGGGGCCTAGCAGGCCCAAGAGCATATCTTTGCAGGGACAGTTCTTCAGTAACTGATGTAAAGATATGGATCCATACTTTGACTAGAAAATCATTCTCCTGCCCAGCATGGATTATGAATTCATTGGGATGTAGCAAGAGGTCAAGTCCTTTGTGGTGGTTATTAATTTTTGTTCTCTTGGTCTACCCTTTGTTGTGACAATTCCTGGACTGCAGCGGGGGGGAGAGAGCCACCTATGCATCCATGTTCATTTTAATGCTAAGTTTCCTGCACTCTTGACAGCTGCCGATAGATTACTCATGTATCAAAAATGCTGGATGGTCTGTCAGAATTGTAGGTGGCATGAATTTTCTTGCCCATCTCTAGTTGCTCACTAAACCTCTCCACTTGCTGATATGTTGTTCAGTCACAAGGTACCTAAATATCTCCTTTGGGATCCTATCAATGGTCTGGAAAGCTACTTCCTTCCTCTATGCTGGAATTTCCAAAATATTTACATTTTCCAGGGCATCCCTGGTCTGAAACAAAGTCAGAGCCAGTTAGGGTAGCCAATCCTCCAAGACTGTCCTGGCGGCGCTAGTAATTAAAGAATAATCTTTAATGAAAGATTATGTAATGTGATGAAACCTCCAGGAATATGTCCAACCAAAATTGGCAAGCCTAGCAGTCAGTACTGGTAACAGGCCTCTCCCCACCCACCACAGCCTGGCCCACTGTTATAAAATATTTTTCTTTTAAATTAAATTAATAGTTGGCTTTATACCCTTGTTTAGCATTTAATTAATACACCATTAATCCTATGGTGTGTCTGTACTGTCTCTCTGCTGGAATCTGGCACTTCTGAGCAGAATTCATAAAGGAGTCATCTGCGCATTCCACAATGATTACCATTACAAACTGAGCTGATGTGAAAGCAAAGAATGAGGGATTCTTTCATTTTTTCCCTCATGGCACTACAATTACTATGCTCTTCCTTTTATTGACTTGGCAGGCACTTCTCCAGCAGATGGGCCAATCCTCTGGCCAGGATTCTGCCTGTCAGGACTGTCCAGCAGTGAGGTAAGCAAAAGAGGCCCATAGACAAGGTGTTCAGAGTGGTGCATGCAGGAGTGAGGAGCACCTCAAGTGCATGATGGCAAGGAAGGAGAGACTCCTGGACAAGTGTCTTGAGGAAGAGCAGAGGAACAGGGATCAGGCTCGATGGAGTGTTCATGGAGTGGCTGCCAATACTTGGGCCAGCAGGGGGTGCATCTTCCAGTTCCAAAGCATGTCCTATGACAGCTGCTGCATCAATGGCAGTGCCAGCTGCAGTGGGTGTGACTCTGCAGATGCATGCACCAGTGCAAATTACCAGAGACTCTCCTCCATGGAGGAGGCATATGCTTCAGCTAATACAGGCCTCAGAGAACACTGATGACTCCATTAGAGTGGATGGAAACGGGGGTGGAGGGCACTCTGGCCCCATGCCTTGTGCAGAGCAGGCAAGACATCCTGCCAGGAGGAAAGCAAACTAGGGCAGCGTTCTGAACAGCTGATCTTGGCACCACTAATGGTGGCTTTAGAAGTGCTTTGACATTTAGCTGCTTTGCACTATCCATGCTTTTTGCACTGTGCTTCAACAAGCACACTGGTTGTTTATTTTTGGCATTCTTTCCCCCTGCCTTGGATTATGGTATTATTAAAATTGCTTGGTTGTGTACTAGGTTGTTGAGTGTATTCTTGCCAAGTACAGCAGAGACAGGAAGTTGTGGATTGTAAGGGATAGACGTATTACAATATGTCTTGAATATATTGTTAGCAGCCATTAGTTGCCTCTCTTTAACCAGGAAGTGCTCATTCCATTCCCTTATCAAGGATACAAAACAAGGTTATAAACTGCCCCTTATTTTCCCCACCTGTGTTTGCCAAGAACAGATGAACCCTCTAGAGTTTAGAAACACGTTCTCTAAAGAATCTTTACTACTCCATGAATCAGAACTGCAATATTTAAACAAAAGCATCAAAGTATTGTCAGTAACTCTGCAAAAGTCTCTCCGAATTACATCTGGATGGAATTTCTCTGATCCACTTTCTAAGTATGAAGTGTTTATGAAATGCTAACAAACAAGGCAGCCTCGTGTTTGCTGGTGCATGTGCCCCATTGTGTTTGAAGAGATAATTATGCTATAGAGAGGAGCATAAAAACAAAATGTAGGTTTCCCCCATGTGAGTGAATAGCACTTCTATTTATCCAAATGCCCTGGTATATGAAACTTTTAGTTTCCCTCAGGCCAGCTGGATAATAACAGTTACAGAAAAGTGAGTAATCATGTTTTCTTCTTCGAGTGCTTGTACATAGGCCTCAAGGTCAGACGCAACCATTATGATCATCTAGTATGACCTGCACAACGCAGGCCACAGAATTTCACCCACCCACTCCTGTAATAAACCCTTAACCTATGTCTGAGATATTGAAGTCCTCAAATCGTGATTTAAAGATTTCAAAGTTCAGAGAATCCTCCAGAACGTCAATCGTGCCCTATGCTGTAGAGCAGAAGGTGAAAAACCTCCAGAGACTCTGCCAATCTGCCCTGGAGGAAAATTCCTTCCCAACCCCAAATACGGCAAACTCTGAGCATGTGGGCAAGACTCACATGTCTAATTTGATTTGGTTACTTGCAAATAGTTGTAGTGGAGGTGGGCTTGGAGTTCAAGGGCAATCTGCCTGAAGCACCGCCTGGCCGAACTGCACATTTTCTCTTGCATATGGCATACTGTATCAAAAATGTATATACTGAGCACCCGTTTGACTGTCTACGGGTATGTTGACTAGAGACCTGAGCCAAAAAAGCCACTGATGAGGTGTAGGACTTCACTGAATGAGGGTGAGATTCGATAGAGGGGGAACACCTGCGAGCTTGTAACAGACTTTGATACAAGATTTTATCTACGACGAGATTTCCTGAGCAGAAATGAGGAGCCCCTTCATCCTTTCAGCTATTGCTAAGAAGAGCTACAGAGACTTACAAAACGATTTGGTCCTTTCACCATAGAATGCCAAGACTCGTGTAACGTCCAAGGAGTGGAGGCAGTGTTCCTCCCTATTTGCATGTGGCTTAGGGTAAAAACCTGGCAGAAAAATGGGTTAGTTGCAGTGAAACTGGGACGCCACCTTGGGAAGGAAACTCGGGTGTGGGTGTAACTGAACCTTGTCCTTAAAGAAGACTGTATAAGGAGGTTCCACAATGAGGGCTTAGATCTCGGACACTCTCCTGGCCGATGTGATTGACAGTAGGAAAGCTACCTTCCAGGAAAGGTGAAGCAGTGAGCACGCTGTTAGTGACTCGAAGGGCAGTCCCATCACTTTCAAAAGGACAAGATTCAGCTCCCATGAATGGGATGTTTCCTTATCTGTGGGAATATCCTCTGCAGCCTTTAAGGAAGCAGATTACAGTCTCATGTGAAAAGACCAATCTATTGCCTATTTTTGGGTAGAATGCTGAGGTGGCTGCCAGGTGGACCTTATTGGAGGAGAGGGTCAGGCCCTGCTCTTTCAGAGATAGAAAAGTTAGTCAAAGATGAGCTGTAATGAAGCTTCCAAAGGAGGCACTCCGCACTGGGAAGACCAGAGGGAAAACGCCTTCATTCAGCTCAATAAGTTGCCCTCGTGCAGGGTTTTCTGCTGCCCAGGAGGATTTTACAGACCTGCTCAGAATACACTCACTCATCAGGGTTTAGATACGAAGATTCCATGCTTTCAGATGCAAGGAGCTGACACCCATGATCCTGGGACACCAGGTCTGGGTGAAGCAGGAGTCTGACCAGGGTCTTCATGGACAGTTGAACAAGTGTATTGTACCAGTGCTGTCTGGGCCACGTTGCAGCTGTTAGGATGACTCCAACCTGGCCCTTCCTGATCTTTGTCAGCACCTTGTGAATCACTGGGACGGGTGAAAAGACATAAAACAGATGGGACAACCACGTTAGCAGTAAGGCACTGTGATGGATTTGGGGCTGTGGCCCATCAATAGGGTGACCATATTTCCCAAAGGGAAAACAGGACACTGTGGGGCTAGCCTGAGCTCCCCATCCCTAGCACAGAGCTGTCTTGAATCACTTGCCTGAGCCCTCCTCCACACACTGGGCTGACCCAAATGGCTTGCCCAAGCCCTGCCCCCAGCCCCCATGCAAGGCTAGGGCTGGAATTGCCTTTTGCCTGAGCCCTGCCTCCCTGCCCATGCAGGGCTGGCATTGCCACCCTCCCACACACACTCACATTCCTCCACACCTCAAGTTGGCAAGAACAAATGCCCACTTTTGCCGAAAGAGAGACTGTCCTGGCCAAGACGAGATGTTTGATCACTCTATCCCTCAGGGAACAGAATTGACGACACTTCCTGTTGGAGTGAGTGGCAAACAGATCTATCTGGGGAACACCCCACCTGCAGATGATTTCTAATGTCGTATCTGGGTGAAGAGGATCACTGGTGGTGAATGGAGAAGAATCTGCTGGTTCTGTACCCTCAGTAAATAAGCTTTTAACTCAATTGCATGAGTGATGCAGAATTCACATAGATGAATTGCTTCCTGGCAAAGAGGGGATGAGCAGGCCCTACCTTGTTTATTGATATAATACATGGCTGAGGTATTGTCCATGAGAACCAAGACTGTCTTGTTTGTTATATGGGTCAGGAATGCCTGACACGCTAGGTGGACTGCTGAGTTCTCACATATTGATATGGAGCAAGAACTCCTCCCGTGACATAAGATCTGTACCTTGTGTTCTGAGACATCCTAGATGAGCTCCCCCACCTAGCACTGAGGCAGTGGAGACTAGATGTGTGGATGGTCGGAGCCTCATAAAGGGCACTCCCTCACCTACTATCCTGTGGGCCAATCACCACTTGAAGGAGTTGGAAGGAGAGTACATCATGCCCAGCCAGGCCTCAGCTGGACCTTTGCCAATGTTAAGTCAAGAATTACGTCAATGAACTCTATTCTTTGAATAGGTGTTAGGGTCAACTTCTGTACATTTATCAGAAGACCCAGGCCCCAGAAGGTTGATTGTATGAGGACAATGTCAGACTCCACTTGCACCAGAGACCAGCTTTTGAGGAGCCAGCTGTCCAGATTCAGGAACACGTGAACTCTTTTCCTCAGAAACACCACTACCACTGCCATACATTGGGTAAAACTCACAGGGCAGCTGAAAAACTGAATGGCAGGGCAATGAATTGATAGTGCCTTTGTTTCACCACAAACCATAGAAATCTTCTGTGGCCCTGGAATAGTGAGATATGAAAATGTGTGTGTGTAGGGGTGATGCCTGCAGATAGGGCAGCATGCAGAGCTGCCTGGCCACGCCTCTACATGGGAGCTGGAGAAGGGACATGCCACTGCTTCTGGGAGTTGCTTGAGGTAAGCGCCTCACCCCTACCATGCCCCAAGCCTGATCCCCATCCCATCCTGCAAACTCCTTGGTCCCAGCCTGGAGCACCCACCTACACCCTAAACTCCTCAGCCACAGCCAAAGCCTTCATAGAATTTCAGGGTTAAAAGGGACCTCAGGAGATCATCTAGTCCAACCCATGCTCAAAGCAGGGCCAATCTCCAATTAAATCATTCAACAGATTTTTGCCCCATATCTCTAAATGGCCCCCTCAAGGATTGAACTCAGAGGATTTAGCAGGCCAATGCTCAAACCACTGAGCTATCCCTCCCCCTGCACAACAGCCCCCACCCCAGAGCCACCTCCTGCACTCTGAACTCATTTCTGCCCCCCCACACCGAGCCCTCGCCCCATCCCACAACCAAACTCCGATTTTGTGAACATTCATGGCCCACCATACAATTTCTATTCCTTGATGAAAGTTGCCCATCCCTGCCCTAGATTGCCCTACAATCTTTAAGGCTGTGAAGCCTAGTGTCAGTTTGCTCTGAAAAGAGTGAGTGGCCTTCAAAGACCAAGTTCTGTAGGGTCTGCAGAACCTCCTGCGGGAACCTGGGTGCTTGCAACCAAGAGCTCCTTCTCAGGGTGACAGCTGTGGCCATCGATCTGGCCACAGAAACAGCTGCATCCAGGGCTGCTTGCAGGGAGGTTCTGGCAACCATCTTTTCCTCATTCACCACAGCTGAGAACTTCTGCTGGCTGTCCTGAGGGAGTTTGCCTCTAAATCTGTTCATCGACTCCCACATGTTAAAGTCATAGTGACCCAACACCAGTTGCTGGGTCACTATGAGAAGTTGCAGCCCTCCAGTTGAATATGCTTTCCTGCTGCGTAGGTCCAACTTTTTTGTTCTTTTGCACGATCTGCCTGACCCTGCCAGCCCCTCTCATTGGCGGCAGCCACCACCATGAAATTCACAGCCTTGAGCCAGCACAAAGTATTTCCACTCCGTTCTCTTGGCTGTGGGTGGGAGGGAGGGTGGTTTCTGCCACAGGATCTTGATGGGCTTCGTAATTGCCTCATGCAGTGTCAGAGCAATTTTTGCAGATACTGACACTATCAAAATGTCGAAGAATTGTTGAGACAGCTCCTTGCCTACCTCCACCTGCAAGCCCAGATTGGATGCCACCTGCTTTAGCAAGTCCTGGTGGGCTCTTAAATCATCTGAGGCGGGGAGGGTAGGGAAGGGGGAAATCACTCCTTCAATATTAGCTTATCCTCCATGAAGAGGAAGGAGAGGCATGAAAAGCTGTATCCCCTCATCAAGTACCTCCTCCTCTATCTGGGAGACCTGAGCATGCTGATCGGCACCAATTTCAGTACCAGGGGCGGTACTGGTAGTCAGTTCAGGAGTCTCTCAGCACATTGCTGGTGGTACCTCACTCTCCAACCAGACTGAGCAGGAATGCTGCCAGCTGGTGCACTGGCCTAGAGCTCTCACAGGTACCAGAATGGCCACTGCATCTGGAAAGTCTCAGGCAGAATTGTTCTGGGTAGCAGTAAGACAGCTTAATCCAGGCTGACTATACTTGGTGACCGGTTTCATGTCTTCCTGCTGAGAAGTTTTATGTTACTTTGCAGAGAAAAACATGCTAGGTCATCTTGGGTTGAGCTTTGACCAGTGCTGGTAGCTGGAGAAGTAGAATGTTGACAGTACACTACTTCACAGCCAGTGTCCTTACTGGCAGCTGAAGCCACATGGGAAAGTACAGGGTGCATGGTAGGTGGTGATTGCAAACACTGCCTTAGTGCAGGCTGCTGTCTTCCAAAGAAAAACCTACTGCCATTTCTCAAAAAACCTAGTGGACATGGATCATCTAGCCACAAAGCTGCCTGAGTCTAATCCTCCATTTTTTGTAAAAAAATGTAGAAGGCTATGGTGGGAGGAGTCCCTGAGTATCTAGCTACCTCTGCTCACCCGGACCCTCTGGGGGGCCACAGAGATGTCCCTGGTTCCTGTGGTAATAATGAGATCTGCTTCATATTTAACACTCTATTAAGAGATCTGAGTGCTTTATAAAGGAGATTGGTATCATCCCTAGTTGCAGAGAGTATGATGCAAGCCAGTAAGAGCCAGCAATGAACCCATGTCTCCTGAGGCTGTCCACTGCACTGTCCATTAAGCCACTGTCTTTGACACATAAGGGTCACAGGCACCTTACCAAAAACAGAGGAGATTGCTCTTCATTGACTTTGTTATTACTCAGAGGCCCTAAAGCATAAATCTGGGCCATCGCTCTTTTGTTCTGATGACATTCATGTAGGTTGCTATCTTGTCCTGGTTCTTCACTGGCTCAGATGAGGGTCACTAATGCAGAATGGACTATGGTTTTCTCAATCTATATGCTGTGGCCAGTCAGATTTCTGTACAGCAGGCCTGCATAACTCGGAAAGCAACGAGGGCCATCTTACTGCAAAGAAACCAGCTGCGGGCCGAAAAGCCCCGCCATCGCCCCGCCCCCATCTGCTTTCCCCCACCCCACTGCTTGGCTTGCCCCACCCCTACTTACTCCCCGTGGGCCGCACAGTGAGCCTGTGCGGGCCGCATGTGGCCCCCAGGCCGCATGTTGTGCAGGCCTGCTGTACAGCTTCTTGCCCAGACCAGACGTCTCTCACATCTCCTTCTTAAATGGTAATGGATTAAGTCAGATCCCATCATTCTATGTGTATATACAGTGGAGCCCTGCTATACCTTGACAGATGGGATCCATAAAATCCCATCGCACTAAATGCGGGGTCGCGTTATAGCGGGGCCCCACTCCCTGGCAGGCAGGGGGCTGCACTTCTCTCCCCGCTGCCCAGCAAGGGAAACTGTGGCCCCGCACCTGCCAGGGACAGAGAACTCGGGGGCTGCAAACTGCAGCCCCCGAGTTCTCTGTGGAAGCCGCTGCCAACCCGTCTGCCAGGGGCAGGGGACACCAGCGCCTGCAGCCCCGGAGTCCCCTGTCTGGGCAGGCAGGGGGGCAACAGCTTCCAGAGAAGCCTGCTGGAAGCCACGGCTCTGCTCCTGCTGAGACCAGGGGACTCCGGGCTGCCGGAGTCTCCTAGTCCTGGCAGGCGTGGGGCAGCGGCTTCCAGGGAAGCTGCGGCTCCGCGCCTGCTGGGACTGGGGGACTCTGGGCTGCTGGAGTTTCCCAGTCCCGGAAGCTGCTGCCCC
>ML677390.1:633686-658306 GCA_007922305.1 Dermatemys mawii
GGCTGCAGCTTCTCTCCTCGCTGCTCAGCAGGGGAGAGAAGCCGTGGCCCCCGCGCCTGCTGGGGACAGAGAACTCAGGACTTGGGAGCCATGGTATAATTGCGCTATAACCGAACTCGCGTTATAGCGGGGCGGCTCCACTCTAGTTGGAACTGCATTTTCTAATCAGGATTACTTTGCATTCATCAATAATTTCATCTGCCACTTTGGCACCCAGATTTGTAAAATCCTTTTAACTCTTCACACTCTGCTTTGGCCTTTACTATCTGGAGTTACTTTGGGTCAGGAGCAAAATTTGCCAACTCATTAGTCACTCCCCTTTTCAGACAATTTATGAATAGGTTGATCACTCGTCCCTGTATAGATCCTTGGGGGACCCTGCTACCCTCTCTCTCTTACCCTTAATTTCCTATCTTCTCACCAGTTACTGGCCCATGAGAGGGCCTTCCTTCTTATTGCATGTCTGCTTAAGAACCTTTAAATGAGGGACCTTGTTAAAGGCTTTCCAAAAATCCCCATATACTCTATCAACCGGATCACCCTTGCTGATGCTCTCATGGGATTCTAACAGATTAGTTCCAAAAGTGCCTTCCCAAAGGCTGAAGAAGTTATGTCTGAGGTCTGCATCAACTCTGTGCCTCAATACAAGATGCTACAACCCAAGGGTGAAAGCAGTACTGCTCCTTTCTTTGCATAAATGTACTTTAGGCAGAACATGGTCACCCCTCTCCATCAAGTTGCAGCCTATCAAATTAAGTGATTGTGTGGATCCTACTGGTGAACTCAAAAATTCCATCAGGCACTTTGATCTACTCATGCTTGAAAGAGCAAAGCACACTAAAGGGCTTCTAGTGAGCAGCAGGAACCACATGGCCATAGTGTGTTGCAAGCTAGGGTATCAATCTGCAGTACTCTAGCATGCACACTAAGTGTCCATGTATACATGTTGATCAGCTTTTGATGAGCTGACCTTAACAGCCACATGTGGCTATCCAGGAAGCCTGGCAACTGAAGGGGCCTTCTGCCCAAGACCAGCCCTACCACCTATTTTCACCTTGTGCTCACACTGAGCTCTCAGCCTATTCATGCTTTCTCTCAGTAGTTCTTGGAGCCTGCAGTTTATTGTGAAGACCATGACATGTACAGAAATGGATACCTGTTTAGGCAAGTTACTAGACAGTGTTAGAGTGTAGAGCAATCCTGTACTGTTCTCCAGGAGACTAAATAAATATAATCCCTCTCATACCTCCAATTCTAGTAGAGCACTCCTTCCCAGTCTGAGCAAAGGAGGAGAGGTGTTACAAAGCCATGTGTCTCCAAGAAGGTCTCTACTGCAAATGCATAATACCCACTTAGAAGGAACTCCAATGTCACTAGTGCCAGAAGGATTTGTCCTTGGAGACCTTTCCTGGATCCTGTTACTTGGGGCTCAAGGGAGCATTCAATCTTGCTGGGACATGCTTCTCCAGTTCCAACAGTTTTTGATAAAATATTTCAGCAGTTTCTTCTTCCACATCCATCTGCAAGAAAACCAGAGCAGTAATATTGGACCAACAGGGCTGCAATGTGGACTGACATAGAACCTCTGGATGTTGCTACACACAGGCAAAGCCCAGGATAAATTCAGTCTCCTCCTGAAAGGTACCCACTCGGACACTTATGGCATGTGCCCAGGGAGTTGGAGATTAGAACTGTAGCCCCAAATGCTGAGCGCTAGCAGTTCCCACAGATGAGCAACAGTCCCAAATAAAAGAAAGCTGCTTCATGTGGGAGAGCATGTGGAATCACTGCCTTTGGGAAAAAGGAAAGCTCCCCCAGCATTAGCACAAGCTGCCAAGGACACAGAGGTAAAATGTAGCCTCTGCAGTGAGGAAACAGCAGCACAAGCCAGGAAGAACTTGCATGGTGTATACTACTGAAGCCCACCCACAGCTTGAGGCTCCTTCCTAAGACAGTCAGCATTAATGACAGCAGAGAACGCAAGGGGTGAAATCTAAGCCTTTCAGCTGGAGTCATCACAGTCCAACATTTTTTACTTCACTCTGACTCTGCAATTCTTCCTTACGATAGTGTAATTGGCTGCAGGTTCTCGCTCTGCTGTGACTGCAGCCCTTCAGCTGCCATGCACCCCATTGCACTCCTCTCTTTCCGTTCCAGCCCTGCCTGGCCTTCAGCACTCAACTCCAGCTGCCCACCCAAAACCAGAACAAGTGCATAATTAAATCAGATAGAATAAAGTATATGTTGATATGCACGGTCACTTAGCTGGGGTATAACAGTCCTTCCCCTCACCACCAGTTTGCTTTGTAAGCTCTCTGGTGCAGAGAGTGTCATAGCTATACCATTTCTAGCACAGTATTATAACCATAATTGATGTATTATCTTGTGTGCTTGCTACAAAGTCAGAGTAAAACTGTACAGTCATCATCACAGAGCCTGCATTTTGAGGACTAGTGGAACAGAAGGGGGCTTGTCAGTTTCCTGAGGAGGCTACAAAAGGGTGAAAAAAGGAAGAATACTCCCCCACCTCACTGAACTACACATGTCCTGGTGGACAGCAGCAAGAGGAGATCCTTTCTCCACCTTGCAGCAGCAGAAATCCTGCACGTCTGCTCATACCTCTCAGTGGCTCTAAAGGGAATGGGAAGGGCTGGGCCTCACCCTAGTTTTGTTTGAACTTATGTAATCCAATTAAATTCAAGCCAATCCCTCTACTAGACCATTGGGCTTCCAAGTTCTCTTTGCAAGAAACTACATCAAGCCTTGTGTTGATGATTCTAGTCTTGACACAGAAGGGCTGGGAACACTGTCTTGTAATGCTTACTCAGGTGGCCACCTACCTAGGCGTTCAGCTGTTAGTCCAGAGGCACTGTCTTAACACAATAAGATGCACAGACTGGCAGGCTAGGTTGGACATTGTGCAGTAGAATATAAATGGCAGTAAGGAAGGAAGAATAAGGTCCTCAGGTAAGTGTTTTCAGCCAATACATAGCAGTCCAGCTCTTACAATTGGTACTCCTGGGGGAATTCTAGCACCACTGCATGTGCACATAATTTAACGTCCTCCTCTAGATTTCTTTGCTTCACTGAAGAAAAGCAACTTTCTGACAGGAAAGCTGAAAGACTGGTCATGCACCATTCCCCAGCAATGTGGCCACGTTAATTAGGGCACCCAGAGCAGTCAACAGAAAGGTAAATCACTGCAGTGGTGGGGGAGGAGGAGTGTTCTAGAAATATGCCAGCTGGAGGCTTCTACAATGTGTCAGGTTCGCCGGCTACTCTCAGGACTTCTTCCTCTGCAGGAGTGGCTGGGACCAGGGAAAGGTCAGACCCCACCCCCAGAAATCTCCCCCAGCTGCAGGAAGCTATTTCTCCCCCCGACATCCAACCCCCGCTTCCTGCCCCCCTCACTCTTCACCACGTGCAGATGGGGAGGAGGTGTCACTGTAAAGGGAGCCACTCTCTATCCGCATTTCGACCCACCCACTACCCAGAACCCCTCCACCAAGCCTCACCCCCTGCATTTGCAGCCTCTGCCCAGCCCCACCACCCCTAAATCCAAATCCCCATCCCTGCTGAGATCCCCCTTGGACCTCAGTGAATCCCACACTCACTGCACCTGGACCACTCTGACTAACCCCCTCCCCCTTGAACCTTACTCCACCCAGCTCAACTCTCCCAGTACCTAGACTGGGAGGGCCCCAGGCCCAGACCCCTCCCCTGCTGAATCCCATTGCTCCTGTACCCAGAATGAGCCCCTCCCTGTGCATCCAGATCCCCTGCACCTGAATCCCCACAATGAGCTGCCTGCACCCAGTTTGCCCCATACAGAACCCTCTCACCCCACACCAGGATCCTGCCAGGCTGAGCCTACCTGCCCACATGCCTGACGCAGAGGGCAGGCCCCCAGGATGTTTCTGGGGCAGTCCTGGCCCATGTGCTGTGTCAGGTGTAGCCTCACCACCAAGTATGTGTGCTGGGGGAAGGGAGCTGCAGGGTGATCTCCTCACTTTGTACAGCCAGGGACCTGCGTTACCCCCTGCCACACTAGAGCCTCCACGTCTATTTATTGACAAATAAAATTTGCAGAATTTTCAACTAAACTCTTGTGCACAGGATTTTTATTTTCTTGGTGCAGAATTCCCCCAAGAGTAAATTGAACTTCAGAGTCATTGGTATATTTACCTTTCGGGACTCCACATAGTTCTTCCCCATTGGTGAAGTACAGCTGTGATATTTCATTAGTGCATCCAGTGACTCTGGCTTTTGTTTGAAGAGCCATACCTTTAAAGACAATAGCATAGAACAAAACAACCTGGCAACATGTAGGGGGGAAAAGAAGGCCAAACTGCCCAGTTTTCTCAATGAGATATTCCACTTAAGTTCCACAGAGGCAGCTGGCTGCTCTGCTCCCTGTAATACTTGGAACACCACAATCCATGCTCTTAATAGACACTACTCACACTTACCATGTTTTTAGAGAGATATGTATGGTTCAACACAAGCAGCTTGTGGTTTCTGCTTGAGGCAGGAGTTACTGGATTCAGTTTGATGACTTGTGTTACAACCATTTGCTCTGACCTGCACAGTCCCTTCTGGCCTTATATCTACGAGTACCCTGGTTTGAATAAGAGCAGAAGGGACCATCACAGGTGAGATCTAGAGACCACAGGGTCTCTCACTTGAGAGTGTTTTTTTTTTTAAAAAAAAAATCTAGAGGAAGAGAGTGAAAAGCCATTAGTTTGAAGATCCTCAGTGTCTTAGCACTTACTGTGGAAAGTGCTTCAGATGTACAAGGCAAGAGTAGGGAAACACTGCTTTGTATGTATCCATCTGGCAGAGGAGGCATTCACAGCCAGCATCAGACACCTGGGAGGAGTTACACACTGCAGACAAGCAGTGATTGAGGTGCAAGTCATGCTACATACCTGAGCTTCTGCACCATTGTATGGAGTTAGCGTGTAAGTGCTGGTGAAAAAGCGGATCTGAAAGAGAATAAGAAACAAGACATGAAACTTACTAGCACCTATGCCTTGGAGCAGGGAATCAAGACAGAGCTCCCTGGATGTCACCAGTAGTGTCAAGGCACAAGGCCCTCTGCTGCTAGTGGCCTAGCCAACAGCTCTCCCACCCCTTGAGTAAAGCCACCTGCTTATAGCTAGATGACCAGGTGTCCCTCTTCAGCCCAGGGCCATTGTAGATTCACTAGAACCATCCAGATGGCTAACAAGACGCCATCAGGTCACTACATGCTGTTTGGGCGGCAGGAGAGGGAGCACACAGGGGACCAGTTGGGCCCTCCGCTATGCCTTTCTTCCAGGCACCTCCTTCCTGAGCTGGCTCCCAAGCTGTGGGTAGAGTACAATTTGTGATATCCTGTCATCCAGTGAAGTGATTCAGTGAGTGACAAGTGACTGAAAGAACAAGGAGCAATGGTCTCAAGTTGCAATGGGGTAGGTTTAGGTTGGATATTAGGAACACATATTTCACTAGGAGGGTGGTGATGCACTGGAATGGGAGATGGTGGAATCTCCTTCCTTAGAGGTTTTTAAGGTCAGGCTTGACAAAGCCCTGGCTGGGATGATTTAGGTGGGGAGTGGCCCTGCTTTGAGCAGGGGGTTGGACTAGATGACCTCCTGAGGTCCAGTCCAACCCTGATATTCTATGAGGAGGCAGCCAGCAAAGAGCAGACTTATTTGGGGCTGGCACAGGTGAGTCCCAACAGCAAGCAGGTAGCAATTTGTGGCAGCAATGGCAAGGCCATACAGAGGCAACTGCACGGGGGGACAAATGAAAAGGTGCCTGGCTGATGGACATAGGAAGTTTGGCTCTCTGTAGATAGTGTGTGGAATATTAGCAAGGCTGGAAAACTGAGGGCTGCAGAGGAAGAGAACAGGCACAGGATGAGATAGTAAAGGAAAGAGGCAGGGGAAAAGTAAAAGGAGGTGAAAGAAAGTGAAGTGTGTGGAAAGGCCACTTTCCATCAAAGGTGCCAGGAATGAATGAATGAATGAATGAAATAAATAAAACAAAACAAACAAACAAACAGCTGAAAGCTGGAGACTTCACCGCTGAAGTCTGTGTTCTCTTAGGAATCATTTTCCACGTGTAGGAACACTTGAGGATCAGCTGTTCTGAGGCACTGATTATCTAGGTTTGTTCCTACTGGAGTGGGAAGTTTACCATATGCCAATGCTTAGTGCTTTGAAAATACTAGCCTAGTTAGTAACTATGGTTCATGTGATCAAGAACAGTCTCCAATTTGGGGTTCCTCTGCTTTTAGTTGCCCAGTTTCTGCTTAATTCCCAGAGATGCAGATCACCAATAACTCTGATGAGGGCCACAGGAGTGGTAAGTGCTCAGCACCTCTGAGAAATGACCCTAACGCATGAAGCTGAGCAAGCAGAAATCAAAGGCCATGGTTAAAATCAGCTTCCCTATCTGGGCCCCGCCCCCACTAGCCTCTCTCAGCAGCAATACTGATCTTGGGCCATAAAAGGTGATTGATGGTTAAAGTCCCCTTTCCAAGTCCAGAAAGGCTCACTCACTGCAGAGTATCGCCCTACTCTTGTGCTTTGGGTTAAATTAACTGAAGAGAAATTCACAGAAGTCACACAAACTCAGTTTAAGACTCCTTTCCAGGCTTGGCTGTTTTAAGATTCCTTTCTCTTCTAGCCTATTCCTGTCCCAGACGCTAGCTCTTGACTCCTCTGAGGGCTACCACTACCAGCTTGTTATCAAGGTGGAGTATAATTCACCTACAGTTCCCTAAGGATTTCAATGACTGTTAACAGAGTGAAGCAGCAGGAAACCCTTGCCATTCTGTTACAACATACAGTGGTCCTCTGCTATGCATCAGGATACAGCTTCTTCTCTGGCTGTTGCAGCACATGGCACTCAGCAGTATCCCATCACAAGGCACATAACCATGGGGAACCACCTAACTGGTAGCACTGGCTTCATACCCATCTACAAACATATGAACAGAGGAAAAATGACTGGCTGTTCACCAGCCCTCTCAAAGCCTCTGCAGATAAGGAGCCCCATGCTATCTAGGTATCTCTTGCCGAAACTCCACCTCCCAGACTGATCCTCCTGGTCCTAAGGGCCAAAGAGTCACTTCCCTTCACATTGGGTTAGGAAGTGGCTTTTTGCCAATATGCTATATTTCCATTCACACTAGGAGTGAAGGACACTGTACAACTGCCTTGGTGATAAGGCAGACAGGGCACTGTGTATACCCTGTGACGGAGTCAGACCAGAAGGATATAGGAGAGTGCTGGAAGGCAGGTATATTAGTCTCAGGATGTGCAGGTCCCTGTTCCCTGGATAGCCAAACAAAGGCTACTCCAGGCCAGTCAAGACACCTGGGGCCAATTAAGAACCTTCTAGAAAGGAGCAGAAACAGCTAGCCTGATTGGGACACCTGAAGCCAATCAGGGACTGGCTGAAACCAGATAAAAACCTCCCAGTTAATCAGGTGGGTGTGGGTGTCAGGTGCTGTGGAAGGAAGTTATGCTGTTGGTGAGACTGAGTGTTGGACAACATATCATACTGAAGGAAGGAGGCCCTGAGGTAAGGGTGAAGTAGAGTTTGAAGAAGTGGGGACTGCTGTGGGGAAGTAGCCCAGGGAATTGTATTGTGTTTTGTGCCTAAAAGGTCAGCCATCTTAGCTGATACTATTAGGGTCCCTGGGCTGGAGTCCGGAGTAGAGGGCGGGCCTGGGCTCCCCCCTTTTCCATCTTCCATACTGGCCTGTGATGAAGGTAACTCACTAGGTGGTGACTCTTGCCAATTATACTGAGAAAGGGAGGTCACTCTGGGGCCTAGATGAGTTTCTGAGGCCCCTAAAACTGCCAGGAAGTGCAGGACCCACAAGTACGGACTTGGAGCTTTGTCACAACCCCTAGGAGTGAAACACCCAAGACCATCCCAGCCCAAAGAGATTTGGAAATAAACCCACAGTTTCTGAGGGATTACTCACTATCCACATGATGGGCATAAGTAGCTTCCAGAAGAAAGATGGCAGAATTCCGTAAGTCAAGTTAGTCATCACAAGACCTGGGCAAACTACACTGGAATACAGCCCCTGCAGAGGATACAAGCTAACAGTAAATGCTGCAAATCTGCTTGGAAAGTATTTACATCAGACCAGTATTGACAAGGTGGCTCAAACCTTCCAAAGGCCTCACAACGTAAAGTCAGCAGATCTCTGCTCACTGCTGCACAAGGTATGTGCAGAGAAGCATTACAAATTCCTCATCCTTAACATTTAGTTAAGCACTCTCTCACCAAAATGCCGTTAGACAGCAGTAAGGGATGGCAACTCTTTCCAGAAAGAAGGCTGCACTTATGGACTGGCACAGAACAAGGGAAAGCAACATTCATTCCAGTCACAGGCCCATGACAGGGAAGACCCTGCCTCTTGTCCAAGATTCTAGCGTGGGATGGTCAACCGCTCCCACACCAGTATCTGCTGCCATGCCACAGATTTTACAGGCCATCCAGTCATACAGGATAGCCCTTCTAAAAATACTTGCCCTATCAACTCCTACCTCTGAGCATAAGCCACATCAACTGGCAGAGGTTTCCCTTACAGGAAGGTTATTCTATAGTTGTCCCATATGAGTTTCTTGCACCTTCCTCCAAAATGTTTCTTAGCCAGTCTTAGACAGGTTGCTAAACTAGATGGACTGCTCAATTCATGTGACAGAGCAAGACAATCATCATGTGGATGAGTCCACAGAATGGAAGGTTTATTAAATATCAATACAATGCAGCCAGCAAAGAGAGAGACTGTCTGTCCCAAAGGCAAGGTTACAGCTTCCAAGTATTCTGAAGGTAAGAGCTCAGTTATGTGAAGTTTTAAACTGAAAAGCAATTTCTACACCAAACATTCCCAACCACATCCTACCAATCATACTTACTTGAAACTCACCCTAGCTAAGCTCCTTCACATCCATGAAGCAATGTATTAAGGAACTGAATACTGCTATGTGGAACAACTATGCATCAACATACTACTTCCACTGAAGAGCATGCCACCTTATAAACATTTCTGAGGCCAACATGCTCAAGTGTGACAGCTTCCCTCATCATACCATAGGGTAGATACCCTCACCTGCTTGTTAAAGTGTTTGTTCAGAGCCACACTAGCAAGGTCAGTGGCATATTTGGAGGAACTGTAAGACTCTTTGCCTTTGCTGTGCTGATAGTCAGTGAGACTGAAAGCAGACTTCCTGGCATTGCTGGAAGAGGTCCAGATGAGCAGGGAGGGCTTTTCAAGGCAACATAGCAGAGACTCAAGCTGCCGAATCTAAGGAGATGAGAGTGATTATCTGTTTCAGCAGTTATCCCAGGACATTGGAAAATAATTCCCACTTCTCAGTTACGCTAGTCTAGAGGGCAGGGGTTGGGGAGAATCACATCATGTGTGTATCTCAGAGATCCTGGTTGGTGGCATTTTATAGCCTGTTTCCTGTGCAAAGTGAATGCAGACAGGCTGCAAAATAGTGAGAACCAGGTCCTTGTTTCTCAGGAGCCAACATGTCTGCTGGCTATGCAGAGTAACCCTGAAGTAATTCTAACTTTTTCAGTAAGAAATGTCACCTGCACATTGGGAAATCCCAAAACTGGCTGTCATTCAGCTGCTGGGAGAACCTGACCAGGCCAGGATATGTACAGGGGGTGGTGTGGCCTCCTGTCCTATGCCTGGGCCACTGCACATTACACAGACACACTCCAGACTGGGTACAGGAACACCAGAAGAGAGGTGAAACTGACTCATTTAATTCCTCCTTTACCCAAAACTGCACACTGACCCAGAATCAGGGCCTGACAGTCCGAAGCAGCTTTACCAGTATAAAGTGCCCAAAGAGGTTGGTTTCAAACACCGCCTGCAGGCCATCTGCAGTGATGCAGTCTTCCTGAGTTATCAGCCCCTCCGCTGTGCTCAGCATGTGAACTGCTTTCCTGGAATACAAGGAGAGGACAACAGAGGAGATTTTAGACAGAGCTATAGCTTCTTCAGGTGATAATTTTATTGAATCATTCTAAAACAGTCCCACTTTTTAGTATTTTGACCAGCTCTACAACAGATTGGAAAACTCCTTGCAGAACCAAATTCAGGAGCAATTTTCATAATGAAGGTTGAAAATAGCCTCTTTGGTTTTTCAAAATCACTTTTTTTAAAAAGGAAGAATTCTGATCTTAAATACTTAACATAAATTTTGAAAAACAAAGACCCAAGCATCAGGGTTTTTTGTTTGCTTTGTAATTTTAAAAACAAAAAACTGAAACACTTCAGCCAGCTCCATTTTTACTGGAATTTGATTTTAGAAATTTGTTGTTGCAACAGAAAACAATTTAAGAAAACTGATTTCCAGTTTACTGCTCAAACTAAATGGGAGCCTGTAACATGGGGCTATAACTCAGAGGAAAAGCAGTCTAATGGTTAAAGCAAATAAGAGTCAGGAGTTCACGGCTGTGTCAGTCACTGAATTTGCACTCACTTAACTTCCATGACTTGGTGTCCCTATATATGGGAGGTGGGGATGATCTATTTCCCTACTTCAGTGGGATACAGCAAATCATAATTCATAGCTATTTGAGAAGTACTTGATGTCCTGCAATGTTGTGACTGATCACATGCTCTCTCCCAGCCTGCTGTGCACACCTATAGGCTGTATGGTGACCCATAAAAAGGCAGTCAGCTGCAAACCAGCTGCAGACCAGGTGAGCGGTAAACAGCGGAGCGGCTAACAATGGGCATTTTACTGGGATCTGCCCAAGAGGAGGTACCCTAAATGCTGCATTAGGGGGGCTGTGTTGGCAAGTATCTGAGTGTCTGTTGGGGGGACAGTTTGTCAATTTGACTGTATGCTTGATTGTTTGAAAAGTGTGAATTGGGAGTGCTTTGTTCCAGGTGGGCCTTAAATGTGCCTGACTGTTATAAAAAGGCAGTCAGCTGCAAACCAACTGAGCGGCAAACAGAAGGAGCTTGACTGGGAGTTCGTCGGAGGAGAGCCCACTGAGGCTTTCATCTTGCAGGCTTCTCTGAGTAGTTCCTGCAAAAACTGATGAAGCTCTTAGAAGGAAGATATGATGGATGTTGAGTGATCAGCCGTTGTGACCTGCACAGAACAAATGGATATAAACTGGCTATCAGGAAGTTTAGTCTTGAAACTAGATGAAGGTTTCTAACATTCAGAGGGGTGAAGTACTGGAACAGCCTTCCGAAGGAGGCAGTGGGGGCAAAAGAGATATCTGGCTTCAAGATTAAGCTTGATAAATTGATAGGTGGTGGGGGGGAATGGTACAATGGGATAGCCTAATTTTGGTAATTAATTTGTCTTTGACTACTAACAGTAAATATGCCCAATGGCCTGTGATGGGATGTTAGATGGGGTAGGATCTGAGTTATTACAGAGAATTATTTCATGAGTGTCTGGCTGGTGAGTCTTGCCTACATACTCAGAGTTTAGCTCAAAGGTGGGCAAACTGTGGCCCGCTGGCCATTTTTATCCAACCTGCCAGTGGTCCCGCACTCCCCAGCAGGGGCGCTGGGCCAAGTGCGGGGCACCGCAGGGCCCTGTGCTCCCGGGCTGCCGAGCATGGGGTGCCCTGGGGCCCCGCGCTCCTGAGCCAGCCAAGCGCAGAGAGCTCCGTGCTGGGGCGCAGCGGGGCTCGCTGCGGGCCTTGTGCCCATGGGCTGGGGTGCTGGGCGAAGCACTGTGAGCCGTGGGGACCCGCGCTCCCAGGCTGGCCGAGAGCGAGGAGCTGCGGTGCCCCGCGCTCCAGGGTGGGCCGAGCGCGGCTTGCCAGTGGGGCTCCGCGTCCCCGGGCCCAGGCGCTGGGCGGAGCCCCTCCAGCCATAGGGCCCTGCGCCGGGGTGCCAGGCGGCTTGCCCCAGGGCCCTAAGCTGGGGCGCCAGGCGGAGTGCCGTGGCACCCCAGGCCAGCCTCGGGGCCCCACGCCCCAGTCGGGGCGCCAGGCAGAACTAAAGGAGCTGCGGGGCCCTACACAGGCTGGAGCGCCCGCTGAGCAGGGTAAGCAATGGGGGGGAGGGGCTTAGGTGGTGGGGTTAGAGTCCGGGATCTAGGGAGGGGTCAATTAGGGAACAAATAGTAGGGGGGCTTAGATAGGGGGTGGCTGGGGGGTGTGGTTAGGGTGGGGGGCTCTCAGGGCAGTCAGGAAACAAAGAGCAGGGGGGTTGATGTCCCTGGGGGTGGTGGTTAAGGTGGGGTGGGTCTCGGCAGGGGACAGTCAGGGAAGAAAGAGCGGGGGGGCCTAGATAGGGGGTAGGTTCCTGGAGGGGGTAGTTAGAGTGGGGGAATCTCTGGAGGGGGCGATCTAGGGACAAGGGTGGGGGTGGATGGGTCAGGTTTCTGAGGTGGGCAGTCAGGGGGTGGGAAGTGGGAGGTGGTCAGATGGGGGCGGGGCCACGCTGTTTCGGGAGGCACGGCCTTCCCAACCCGGCCCTCCGCACAATTTTGAGTCCCCATGTGGCCCTCGGGACAAAAAGTTTGCCCACCCCTGGTTTAGCTGATCCCCATATTTGGGGTCAGGAAGGAATTTTCCTCCAGGGCAGACTGGCAGAGGCCTGGGGATTTTTTGCCTTCCTCTGCAACACGGGGCACGGTTAACTTGCTGGAGGATTCTCTGCACCTTGAAGTCTTTAAACCATGGATTTGAGAACTTCAATAGCTCAGACATATGTTAGGGTTTTATTACAGGAGTGGGTGGGTAAGATTCTGTGGCCTGCGTTGTGCAGGAAGTCAGACAAGATTATCATAATGGTCCCTTCTGACCTTAAAGTCTATGAGGATGTGCCATGTTTCACTTCTATCCTGTGGAAGAAAGATATTTTGTCTGCATAAAGTGCAAGCTGGTTTCCATATTGGAAGAAAAGGTTCACAGTGTGGAGAAACAAGTATTTACCCTGTGTTGCATAAGAGAAAATGAAGATTTCCTGGACAGATGTCAGGATATAGGCTGCACAGCTGGGACAGAAGGCCGGTGAAGAAAATTGGCAGCATGTGACCTCCAGAAGAAGAAAAAGAGGAGCATCCATGTGCCAACAAAGCAGATACACGTGAGCAACCGTTTTCATGTTCTCCCCACAGGTACTAATGTGGAGAGTGGACTAGATGATACATCTGAAGGAAGGGAGCAGAAGGAGACTTCACCGACTGGAAGGCATGAGATGCCCTGTCCTAGGGATGGGGGTTCCAAGACCACTGCTCCCAAGAGAAGGAGGCAGGTGGTAGTGGTCGGGGACTCCCTCCTCATGGGGACTGAGTCATCTGCCATTCCGACCAGGAAAACTGAAAAGTGTGCTGCTTGCCAGGAGCTAGGATTCACGATGTGACAGAGAGATTGTCGAGACTCTTCATGAACCTCAGATCGCTATCCCTGCTTCTCCATGTGGGCACCAATGATACTGCCAAGAATGACCTTGAGTGTATCACTGGAGAGTACATGGCTCTGGGAAGAAGGATAAAGGAGTTTGAGGTGCAAGTGGTGGTCTTGTCCATCCTCCCTGTGGCAGGAAAAGGCCTGAATAGAGACCATCAAATCGTGGAAGTCAACAAATGGATATGCAGGTGGTGTTGGAGAGAAGGTTTTGGATTCTTTGACTATGAGATGGTACTCCAAGAAGGAAAAAGAGCGCTAGGCAGAGACAGGCTCCACCTAATGAAGAGAGGGAAGAGTATCTTTGCAAGCAAGATGGCTAACCTAGTGAAGAGAGCTTTAAACTAGGTTCACCGGGGAAGGAGACTAAAGCCCTGAGGTAAGTGGGGAAGTGGGATACCAGGAAGAAGCACGAGCAGGAGAGCACAAGAGGGGAGGACTCCTGCCTCATACTGAGAAAACAGAACAATCAGCAAGTTATCTTAATTGTCTATACAAAAATGCAAGAAGCCTGAGAAACAAGGAAGGAGACCTGGAAGTCCTGGCATAGTCAGGGAACTGTGATGTGATTGGAACAACAGAGACTTGGTGGGATAGCTCACATGACTGGAGTACTGTCATGGATAGATATGACCTGTTCATGAAGGACAGGCAGGGCAGAAAAGATGGGGGAGTTTCATTGTAAGTAAGAGAGCAGTAGGACTGCTCAGAGCTCCAGTATGAAACTGCAGAAAAGCCTTAGCCCTGGCCTACACTGGGCAGGGGTGGGAGGTCAGAGAGGAAAGTGGCATCTTCACGGCGCTGAGTTGACTGCTGTCACTCCCCCGTCAATTCCACCTGCATCTCTCGCGGTGGTGGAGTTTTGGAGATGATGGGAAGAGCGCACAGAAATAGATTTATCGCATCTAAGCAATAAATCAACCCCTGAAAGATTGATCGCTACCCACTGATCTGGCAGGTAGTGTAGACCTAAAATTAATCCAGAGAGACTCTGAGGGCAGAAGTGTGAACAACAAGGGCTATGTCGTGGTGAGAGTCTGCTATAGATCACCAGACAAGGCAGATGAGGTTTTCTTCTAGCAACTAACAGATGTTACTAGATCACAGACCCTAGTTCTCATGGGGGACTTCAATAACCCCAATATCTGCTGGGAGACCAATAGTGGTGCACAGATGATCCAGGAAGTTTTTGGAAAGTATAGGAGACAGTTTCCTGGTGCAAGTGCTGGAGAAATCAACTAGGGGCAGAACTCTTCTTGACCAACTGCTCACAAACAGGGAAGAATTAGTAGGGACACAAAAGTGGATGGGAACCTGGGAGGAGGTGACCATGAGGCAAGTCAAGTTTAGGATCCTGACACAAGGAAGAAAGGAGAGCAGCAGAATATGGACCCTGGACTTCAGAAAAGCAGACACTGACTCCCTCAGGGAACTGATGGGCAAGGTCCCCTGGGAGAACAACATGAGGGGGAAGAGGAATCCAGAGAGCTGGCTGTATTTTAAAGAATCCTTATTGAGGTTGCAAGAACAAACCATCCAGATGTGTAGAAAGAATAGTAAGTATGGCAGGCGACCAGCTTGGCTTAACACAAAAAAGAAGCTTACAAGTGGAAAATTGGACACAACACCAGGGAGGAAAATAAAAATATTGCTCAGGCATGCAGGAGTGAAATCAAGAAGGCCAAATCACACATGGAGTTGCACCTAGAAAGAAATGTTAAGAGTAACAAGAAGAGTTTCTTCAGGTATGTTAGCAACAAGAAGAAAGTCAAGGAAAGTGAATGAGGGAGGCTACCTAGTGAAAGAAGATGTGGAAAAAGCTAATGTACTCAATGCTTTTTTTGCCTCTGCCCTCACAAAGTCAACTCCCAGCTACTGCACTGAGCAGCACAGTATGGGGAGGAAGTGACCAGCCCTCTGTGGAGAAAGAAGTGGTTCAGGACTATTTAGAAAAGCTGGATAAGCATAAGTCCATGGGGCCAGATGCACTGCATCTGAGGGTGCTAAAGGAGTTAGCAGATGTGATTGTAGAGCCATTGGCCATTATCTCTGAAAACTCATGGCGATCCAGGGAGGTCCCAGATGTCTGGAAAAAGGCTAATGTAGTGCCCATCTTTAAAAAAGGGAAGGAGGAGGATCTGGGAAACTGCAGGCCAGTCAGCCTCACCTAAGTCCCTGGAAAAATCATGGAGCAGGTCCTCAAGGAATCAGTTTTGAAGCTCTTAAAGGAG
Source organism: Dermatemys mawii (assembly GCA_007922305.1). Lineage (NCBI taxonomy): Eukaryota > Metazoa > Chordata > Testudines > Dermatemydidae > Dermatemys > Dermatemys mawii. The sequence goes on from ML677390.1 coordinate 649,331, forward strand.
AGGAAAGGGATCAGGAACAGTCAGTATGGATTCACCAAGGGCAAGTCATGTCTTACTAGCCTAACTGTCTTCTATGACGAGATAACTGGCTCTGTGGACGAGGGAAAAGCAGTGGACATGTTATTCCTTGACTTTAGAAAAACTTTTGGTAAGGTCTCCCATAGTACTCCTGCCAGCAAGTTTAAGAAGTATGTGCTGGATGAATGGACTATAAGGTGGATAGGAAGTGGCCAGCTCGTCAGGCTCAATGGCTCCATGTTAAGTTGGCAGCTGGCATGAAGTGGAGTACCCCAAGGGTCGCTCCTGGGGCTAGTTTTGTGCAATATCTTCATTAATGATCTGGAGGATGGCATGGACTGCATCCTCAGCAAGTTTGCAGGTGACACTAAACTGGGAGGAATGGTAGATACGCTGGAGGGTAGGGATAGGATACAGAGGAACCTAGACAAATTAGAGGATTGGGCCAAAAGAAATCTGATGAGGTTCAACAAGGACAAGTGCAGAGTCCCGCACTTAGGATGGGAGAATCCCATGCACTGCTACAGACTAGGGGCCAAATGGCGAGGCAGCAGTTCTGCAGAAAGAGATCTAGGGGTTACAGTGGATGAGAAGCCGTAGGAGTCAGCAGTGTGGCCTTGCTGCCAAGAAGGCAAAAGGCATTTCAGGCTGTATAAGTAGGGGCATTGCCAGCAGATAGACGGATGTGATCATTCCCCTCTATTCGGCATTGGTGAGGCCTCATCTGGAGTACTGTGTCCAGTTCTGGGCCCTACACTACAAAAAAGATGTGGAAAAATTGGAAAGAGTCCAGCAGAGGGAGGGCAACAAAAATGATTAGGGGCTGGAGTACATGATTTCTGAGGAGAGGCTGAGGGAACTGGGATTGTTTAGTCAGCAGAAGGGAAAAATGAGGGGGGATTTGATCGCTGCTTTCAACTATCTGAAAGAGGGTTCCAAGGAGAATGGATCTAGACCAGAGGTGGGCAAACTTTTTGGCGCGAGGGCCACATTGGGGTTAAAAATGGTGTGGAGGGCCTGGGAGGGAAGCCTGACCCCGCTCCTTATCCAATCCCCACCCACTTCCTGCGCCCTGACTGCCCCCTCAGAACCCACGACCCATCCAACCCTCGCCCCCGGCTCCTTTTCCCATGATCACCCCCTCCAGAGAGACACCCCACCACTTTAACTGCTGCCCCAGAACCCCATCCCCATCTAAGTCTCCCTGTTCTTTGTTCCCTGACTGCCCCCTCCCAAAATCCCCCCACCCTAACCACCTCCCACACCCCCATCTAATCCCCCCCAACTTTGTTCCCTGACTACCCTTCCCGATATCCCCGCACCCTAACCACCATCTTCTGGGACCCCACCACTTAACCCCCCCTCACTCCTCACTTACCTTAATCAGCTGGGTGCTCCTCCACCTGGGCCTGGCCAGGGAGCACAGGGCCCCGCGGCTCCCCGCGCTGGACCTGGCCCCCAGCCCGGGAGCACGGGGACCCGTGGCTCCCCGCACTCCACCCGGCCCCCGGCCAGAGAGCGCAGGGCGGACCCAGCCCGGGAGCAGAGCACCCCGCAGCTCCCGCGCTCCACCCGGCCCCCAGAGGGGAGTGCGGAGTCTCGCAGCTCCCTGCACGCGACCCTGCCCCCAGCCCGGGAGCACTCGGCAGGCCCAGCTGGGAGCACGGGGACTTGCGGCTGGCCAGCCGGGCTCTTGGACCAGGAGCGCAGGGCCTCTGGCCCTGTGCTCCTGGCCCAAGCTTGCGGGCCGGATGAAAACGGCCAGCGGGCCACATCTGGCCCGCGGGCCGTAGTTTGCCCACCCCTGATCTAGACTGTTCTCAGTGGTAGCAGATGACAGAACAAGGAGTAATGGTCTCAAGTTGCTGCGGGGGAGGTTTGGGTTGGAAATTGGGAAAAACCTTTTCACTAGTAGGGTGAAACCCACAATCCCTATTAACACATCTGATTTGTCTGGTGGAATTAATTCCTCATTCCAGCTATCAAATCCATAGTCTCCTCCTACAGAACTAGTTTTACCTCCACACTTTCATGCTGTTACAAGACCTGTGCATACACCAGCCTACATTAAGGGTACGATTTTTTACTGAGATGGTTACACCGGTATAAAAATGCCTTATACTAGTATAGCTTACTCCTCCCTTCCCATATAGGAATCAACTGTACCAGTATAAACACTGTCTAACAGTAACTGTCTGTGTGATATGAGTTGTACTGCTCCAACTATACCAGTGAGTTAAATCAATGGTTCTCAAACTTTTGTACTAGTGATCCCTTTCGCATAACAAGCCTCTGAGTGCGACCCCCCGCCCCGCTTTATAAATTTAAAACACTTTTTTATATATTTTAACACCATTATAAATGCTGGATGGAAAGCAGGGTTTTGGGTGGAGGCTGACCAGTATGAGAACCCTTGAGTTGAAGCTTTCCATGTTTGGACAAGGCCTAGATCCATTTGCTCATTTCTCAAACTGTTCAAGATGCCCATCCCCAGCCTTGGCTGACATCCCACATCCAGTTTCTCCTCTCCTGTTCCCAAGCCATTAAACACAGATGTTAAGATCCTGACACTACCTTAACTACGGCATCCCTAGCATGCAGTCTCAACTCTACTTTTAACTTTCCTCCGTCAATCAAGGTCTTGCTGGTCTCTTTAAAGAGAGAAGTTGTTCACCATCACCTCACTCCCCTCCTTCACTAGAGGCTCAAACCTCAGAAGCCCCTTATTTCTGCCTGCTATACCTTTAATACAATTCCCTACCTCAATACATGCTTCTCCGTCCTTCTCAGACTTCCCAGACCTTCCCCATTGCCTTAAACATACTGGTCCCCTATGCTTTCAAGAACTTTCTCTAGACCAGGGGTTCTCACAACAAACTTTTTGGTGACTTCATGACTCCCTGAGGGGTCAAGACCATCAGTTTGAAAACCCCTGTTATAATTCACTGAATCCAGTTTGGCAAGCCTTTCTGCTTTACCTGGACTGTAAACTCTTCTGAGCAGAAGGCCTTTGTAGACCACCATGCACTCTTATGGATTTCTAAGTAATGACTATAACAGAAAGATCTGTTCACCTTTTAGCTTAACCACCCACTCATTCAGTGTTTCATTAACCATCCCTCATATTATCAGCCATCCAAAATCTCAGTGAATCACTGGAACATTCATTCATGTCATCATCCATTTCTTATTTCCCCTCCCCTACTCATCCAAAGACAAACCAGGAAGAGAAAAGTATCTGACTGTTACTTAAGGATGGTATCTTGTACCCAGAGAAGAGACCACAGATCAGTGCTTTGAAGTTAACATGGGTATTTGGCATGATCCCAGCATTCAGGAAGAGATAGTCCAAGCGCTGAAACCTATACAAAAGGAAACATAAACAGTATGGTTGGTTATGGCTATTACCTATAGCATATCTTTAAAAAAAGAAAACCTAACACAGCTAATGCTAGCCCGCAATGGAGACAGAAGCTCAGAGACAAGTCATTATTTATTTTGAAGTTCAAAGAACATTAAGCTAATCATGAAAATGTCATTTTGCAAAATAAAACTAGACGTGATCCACAACTAAGATCCAGAATAAATTTCCCCAGATTTTGAGAGTACTTGATTTGAGAGTAAGCCCGTTATAGGGATCTGAACTCTACACAAAAATCCCACAAAATCTGGAGTGTTGGGAGAGTTCTTAAAATATAACTGATGCTCACAAGTAATCCATTTCCAAACTTTTGTACGCTTCAAATTTCAGTTCGCTATCCAGGATTTTCAAGAGAAAATAAGATTAGGTTAATTCAATGGGATTTAGGCACCTAACTTCCATAGGCTAATATCTGTTGGGACTGGGATTTTTTAAACACAGATACCACCATAGTAACTCTGCAGTTACTACTTTCCAACTAAAGATCTCAAAGCAATGTGTAAACAAAACTTCACCGTCCCTGAAACATAGGCAAGTGGGGAACCAAGGGTAAGGCTACACTCGTATCGGGGTTTGATTTATCGCTTCTCATCTAGATGCAATAAATTGATCCCCGAATAGATGCCTGTACTCCACCTTGGCAGGAGTAGTAAGTGGAGTCGGTGGGGGAGCAGCTGTGGTCGACCCACTGCCGTGGGGATGGCCAGAGAACAGCCAGGTAAGTGGACCTAAGGTACTGTGACTTGCATATCTTAGGTCAACCCTCTCCTCCGCACCTCAGTGTAGCCCAGCCCTGAGGAACCCAGAAGTGACCTGACCTGCAGTGAAAGAATCAGATTTCTTATTGTTGTCACCACAAGGTCAGCTCCTTTGGGGACGCTGAAAGGAATACTGGGAGCCTTTATACATACTAGAGTCCTAAGGCTGATACATTTTTGCTGTGTTGTCTAATCCTCTCAGACCAGAGCATCCTGCCATCTAGATCTGAAGAGCTAGTGGAAGAAACAGTGGGGAGTGTTTGACTAAAAAGCCCAAGGTAGCCAAAGGCTTTAGAGAAACTTGGAAAACCAACTCTCCTGTTCAAGATAATGTTGGTGGCCACAACATAATAAGGCAAATGGCAAACAAATCTCTTCCCGTCCAGGACTGTCCTGTGCTCTTCATTTCTGGGAAATGTTTTAGCATTTCAGGCTGTGGTGTACTTTTGGACTGTGGTGAAAAAGGTCAGTGAAGTAGCTGAAGAGGTAAGATGGGGGTGGGAGGAAGACACATAACAGAAGAGGAGCTTGTAGCATTCCTAAGTTGTGTACACACTGAATTTCCACATTTTGTGAAGCATAGTACCCAAGACATCAGCTGCACAAGGACTTTGTAGAGGTGTTAGTGTTGGTCCTTGATTTTGTTGGTGTTGGTCCTGCTTTGAGTAGGGAATTGGACTAGATGACCTCCTGATATCTCTTCCAGTCCTAATTTTCTATGATTCTATGACTGCCACCTGAAGCAAATGCAAGCTGGGCAAAGAGTCCCATCCTTGCTCTACATAAACTAGAGGATGACATTTGGAAAAGGGATTTGAACAGCACCAGCTAAGCTCAAGGAGGACACCTCTCAGCCCTTTCCCTTTACTCTGAATGAAAAAACTGACTGTGCTTCAGGCTTATTTTCAGCCCTGGCGTCCAGTACCACAGGCACCACAGGGTGGGCCCGGAAGAGACACCTGCTTGATGCAGTAGATTGAACAGGAGGGATCCTTGTTGCCCGCTCACCTCAGCCAGGGCTAAGGGCACAGCACCCACCCTGAGCCCAGGCAGGCTCCACACACCTGCGCTGGATCTCGCTGGCTGCTCGCAGGACAGACTCCAGGCTACTGACATCCAGGCGCACGAGGGTGACCTGAGCGGCAGGGTGGGCGGCCAGTAGCACGGCCTTGGTGGCAGTGGCCTTCTGCATGTTCCGGCAGGCGAGGCATAGCCGGATCCCTGCATCCTCCCGCAGCAACCGCTTGCATAGGGCAGAGCCGATGCCACTGCAACAGTCCAGGAGAGAAAAGCCCGGTCAGCGAGGGGCCGCCGCCTGCACCTCGCGGCAAGGACACTCCATCCGCGCCTCCCGCTCCCCTAGTGAACCCCCCCCCCCCACCAGCAACTCCCCTCCCCTTCTCTCAGAGAGCCAGTCCCACAAAGAGACAGGGCCCCGCCAGATGGACGAGGGTGCTTCCGCCTTCCCCCTCCTCACCTGCTGGCGCCAGTGATCAGCACCACTGTCTGCATCGCTCAGTCTAGAGCGGGCACAACAGTCTAGCGAGCTTCACCGGGAGCGGTTCTAAATCAGGCGCACCCCCTCAGGGGACAGAGCGCCACTCAGCTTCGTCTCCCCACCTCCGCCTCGCCCCCGTAGAAATTGCCCCGCACAGCAGCCGTCCAATCAGGGAGCTCGCGGGGTCCCTCGGCCGTGGCGTGACTCTGGGTTCATGGGAGGACACAGGCTGAGCGGCACCCAATCATCGCAGAGCTGTCTGGGTGCTCGGCAACGGCGGGGTGGGCCGAGTGGAGCCCCGCCCACAGTGACAGGAGGGGCTCCCGGCCCCTCCGTCATGGCAGGCGCGGGGCTTAGAGTTAGCGTCGTTCCAGGTCCCCAGTGGCGAAGCGGGGGAGGGAACAGTTTCCGTTTGGAATCTCTAAGGGCATGGCTACACTTGCGAGTGAGAGCGTGACAAAGCACCCCCCTGCGCTCTAACTCACTCCTCCTAATGTAGGGCTTGGTTACACTTGCAGCTGTATAGTGCTTTTGGTTATACCCGCCGTCCTATACAGCTATAGGGATAGCTCTCCAGCATGTCCACAAGCAGTCTGGCGTGGCCACATTCATGGCACTTCAAGCGGCATTGGGAGTGGTGCATTATGGGCAGGTATCCCACAGAGCACCTCTTCCCATTCTGGCACAGTGCCCAGTGGGAAGGGGGCATGGGTTGCGGGGCATTTTGGATCCTGTTCCAACTCCCCGTAGTGCTTCACATCCCAGCAATCCCTGTGTTTCCGTCCACCTCTGGTGCCATCTTTCAATGGTAGGGTTACCATATTTCAACATTAAAAAAAGATGACACTCCATGGGAGGGGGGGCAGTTAAGGGCTTGCCTCCGCAAACAGCCTGGCCTTGCTCTCTATCTGCTTCCTCCCACTTCCTGACCCCCCCACTGCCCTCAGAACTCCCATCCCATCCAAGCCCCCCTGTTCCTTATCCCCTGAGCACCCCCCTTTTTCACCTTTGTACTTTGGGTATTGTTGCTGTCTGTTCATGCAAGAAGTAACACGGAAGTGGGAGAGTGAAGGAATAAGCTCTCTAACAAGTGTCAACAAACTCACAATATTCCTTCAAAAGCTCAATTCAGCCAGTGTAGATATGAAAATAGTTGTAAAGTTTCAAAATAATGCTCTCAATGTCAACACCAAGTCTGTCTGCCCTATGAAGGGCGCAACTATTCAAAATGTATGCTAGGCGTAGGCAACCCACACTGATTAAAGTCCTCTTCTGCAACATCTTCTTTAAATTTACAAACATGGTCCTAGGGTTACCATATTTCAACAATCAAAAAAGAGGACACGGAGAGGGGAGCCCCACCCTAGCCCTGCCCCCAGCCCCATCCACTCCCTCCCACTTCTCACCCCCTGACTGCCCCCCTCAGAACTCCCACCCCCCCCCGCTCTTTGTCCACTCACTGCCCCCTCCTAGGACCCCCCCACACCCTAACTGCCTCCCTGGACCCCACCCCCTACCTAAGCCTCCCTGCTGCTTGTCCCCTGACTGCTCCCTTATGTTATCCACCCCTCCCCCTGCTCCCTGACTGCCCCCCAGAACACCCCTTACCATGCCCATGCCGCTCAGACGCTGACTCCATGTGGAGTCAAAGAACACACTGTCAGGTGCACAGCCCCTCCCACGCAGAATACTGTGACATGGTACCAAGGCAGCAGGAGGGGAGAGTGAGGGAGGGGCTCTGGCTGCTGGAGTCCCAATGGGAGCGGCTCAGTCAGGCCCAACCACCCTCAGCCACACTGCACTCTGCATGGTGGGGAGGGGAGGGGGGAAAAATCCTGGACCTTTTAACCTTATTACAAATTCCTCCCAGACGGCTATTTAAAGAGGAAAAAACTGGACATGTCCAGGGAAATATGGACAGATGGTAACCCTAGGAATAACTTTTTGTGCCCCTCCCGGGAAATGAAGATGCCAGGGACAAATGATGCCAGGCAGCTTTGTATTGTTGAGAACCAGGGTGCCATTTGATACCAGTCAGCTCTGTGTTTTGGGGAACCAGGGCGCAGTATCTAGCCTGTCTGACTCATGAAAGTCCCAGTCTCTGTTTGAACCAAAACTGATTAGAGAACAGTCTTGCTGAGAACAGTGGAGGGTGTTGGGAGGCACACCTTGACCTCTCCTGACAAGGTAACAAGATTAAGACATCTCAAATAGCATTAAGAATGTGGAACTAAGACCACTCTCCTAGCCTCATCTGCATGAAAGATGGACAGGAGTTAGCATGAAGAATGAGGAAAAGAGAACCACACTGAACTCTGAGATCTAAAAAGCAGGGATGCACTGCATTCTGGGAATCCCTGCTCCATATGCTAATGAACCTATGCCTCCACACACCCAGCTCAGCAATTATCAGACAAATTCTAGTACTAGATCTTTGACTGATATCCCAAAATACTGAAGCAACCTGGTTACATTGTGAGCTCCCTGGAAGAAAACACCTCCCATAACCAAGAGGGATCAGCTCCTAAGTTCTAATCTAAAGAAAACCTTTGACTCATCAGCTTACCCATAAACAAATCTATTGTTCTCCCTTGAAACTTTGTATTTTCTCTACAAACCCCCGTACCTATGCCCAAGTCAGGATTCTGATGCTTAGACCCAAACTCTGCATCAGTTCCAATAGGATTCCATCATCACCTAACTGATCGTGCTGGGGGCTCTGCCAGTCTCGGACCCTGAGCTGCTACCATCATCTGGGAACCCCGATCAGTTTATGCTCCATGGAGTGGTGAGATCCCCTTCTCTCTCTCTCTCTCTCTCTCTGCCTCAAGTATTACGCTTTAATAATGGATGTCATGTTGGTTTAAGCTCTCTCTTTGTATGGTTATCATTATTATTCAATAAATAACCCTTATGGTTAAGTTGGTTGCTTCTCTCTCACTTCCTGAATTTTACTCATTTGTGTCGCTAGCTTCCCCTATTTACTCTTCAGCAACGCTTCTTTTACCTAATCTAAAAGATGCCGGTAGTGCCCCAAAATACTGTGGGGTTTGCTCATCGAGTTGGTTACTGTGAAAGTGGGATAGGGAAGTGTTAAACTTGGGGCACATGAGGGGGAGCAGCTGAGAGTGCTGCTCAACTCAGCCCATTGAGAACAGGAGCGCATATGGGTACCAGCTTGAAAGTGCTGTGTAACCCAGCTCACTGAGCACAGGGACATGTAAAGGGATCAGCTGGAGAGTGCTGATTGACCCAGTCCGCTCAGAGTTGCTGTATGCATA
>ML677390.1:658316-727037 GCA_007922305.1 Dermatemys mawii
TGTGTGTGTGTGTGTGTGTGTGTGTGTGTGTGTGTGTGTGTGTGTGTGCGCATGTTTATCTAGTTCTAGGGCTGGAGGAACCCAGCCCCGGGAACCTAGGTCCTGCAGGATCGTTCCACTGGGAGGGGACTTGCAGAAGGAAGGAGTAGAGGTCCATATGAACACACAAGTGACATAAGCAGCACATAAATAGAATTACAGCACCCCCTTTCCCCCAAGAAGAATAACCCAAATAAATGAGCATACCCCAAAGTAACGGGGACATCTGGTGACACAGGAGCACAGAGGAATGGGGGTGGGAGGGATTGGTCACCAGCTGGAGTGAGGCAGTGGCCAGGGCAAGTTGAGCACAGTGGGGCATGTGGGGAGAATCAGTCCCTGCTGACTGGAGCAAGGCAGGGGCCAGGGGCAAAAACACAGTGGGGCAGGAGCTAGGTTTGGTCCCTGAAGCAAGAGACTGGCCAGGGGTAAACTGCAAGAGTGGCAGGGCTGGGGAGAAAGTAAACAGAATCGCCCCACCACTGTCCACATAGAGTGGATACCTATCTTCTCTCTCTCTGCACCGGGCTTAGGGTGGGGGTGCACTGAGCACAGGGCTAGGGCTGCAGGGTCTGGGAGGGAGTTAGGAGGCAGGAGCAGGCTGGGGGTTGGGGTGCAGGATCTGGCCAGGATCTAGGGTGAGGGAGGGAGCTCAGGGTTGAGGCAGGAGGTTAGGGTATAGAACGCTTACCTGGGGCACCTCCCATTTGGTTTGAGGGGTGTAGGTGGGTATATGGGGCAGGAGGGTGCAGGATCTCCTGTTTGGTGCTCAGGGTGGGGGTGGGGATGTGGGGGGGTGCCAGAGTCAGGGCATGGGGCATGAGGGGGGGCTGAGGTGTGTGAGGGGAGGTGCAGGAGTCAGAGCAAGGGATATGTGAGGAGTTGCAGGAGTCCAGGCAGAGGGCTGGGTGTGTGTGTGGGGGGGGGTTAGGGCAGAGGGTTGGAGGTGTGGGCTGGGGTCATGGGTGTGCTCCCAGCCCCCTACACACACACGTGCTTTACCAACATAGACAATAACAGACCACTCTTTCTGGATAACATCTGTTACAGGGTACTCGGGGTCCCGTAGGAACGAGGCACACACACAACTGCTGAATAGAAGTAGTGAGTTTATTGAAGGCAAAAATGACACACCCGCAACGGGGCTCCCTTCGTTGCTGCCACTGAGACGGGGAAAGCCCGATGCACCGAAGCAATGCTCGGGATGAAGCCCACCGCGTGTGGGAACACAGGCAAAGAAATAACAGAAACATTTGCATCTCATGCATACCTCATGAATAACTAATAACTTATTCTTATCTTATTAGTATTGCATAATGCAAGCAGGTTTCTTGTTAGTCTACACATTGCAGGCAGGTGCTGGGAACCGGTTAGCTCCGGCATGTGAAATATGCAATAACAGGGCAGAGACTGATAACAGTGATCTGTAGTACTCTTTCCTTCCCTGGAGTCGGGGGGGGCAGGGGAGAGCACCCCTAACAATCCACCATGACAATGTCTTCCACGCCCTTACAACATTGAAGGAACAGTGAGACTTATTCCCAGGTTACCCGTTCATCCCAATCCTTATGGCTAGTGCAATCAAGAGAGCACATGCAGGTGCAATGTGAGAGATATTTCTGCCCTCTAAGTGGATTTGAACCTTCTCCACAGAAGCCTGAGGTTGAAGAACAAAATGTTCTTATTGATCCAGTTTCAACACATGGGGCCCTGAAACTGGAGCTCTTAAAGGTCGGAGGGGAGCAAGGTTTGTGATCAGAGATAGCTGCAGTTCCTCTCTGGATAATGGAGGTGTCTGGTTCCAATGACAATGATGACATATAGGTGCATGGTTGTTCCCCAAACAGCGGGAATCAGGGCTACCCTGAACCTTTCACCACCCAGGAGGCTGAAACACCACTGGGTGTTTGTGCCATTCAAACTGGTAGTGATGCTGCAAGGCCAGAGGATGGCTCCCATTTCCATAGAATCCATGCATGTGGCAAAACAATTTTACGTCCTGAACTCCAGCTGGCAGGCACCTCCAGAGGCTCAAAGGGATCACAGGTACAGCATAGAGCTTGGACAGCATCAGACTCCAGACACTTATGAACAGCAGGGTGCTGGTGCATTAGTGGGATGTCATGGCTCATGTACAGGACCTGTGAGGGGACAGAGAAGAGAGAAAAACTTCCCACACCCTCCCCATATACTGGGAGAATCTGGGGTCAGTATTACAGGGTGAACATGAAGCGGTGACCTACGTGAGGGTGGCCATAATAAGTCAAGGACTTTTCTGGCCTTTTCCTATCTTAACATCGTGGTAGGCACTGACCAGCCCACTAGATGTGTATTTTCCAACGCCTCAAAGCCCTTCCTTCTTGCTTGCCAAGAAGGGTGGCTGACAGGAGGGAGAAGACAGTCTTTAGAGTCAGGTGGTTTATCCTTCCATTCTTTGAGCTGTGAAGAATGAAACCATTCTTGCCAGGATTTTCCATTTTTCCCAGTCAGGATTTCTACTTGACACACACTGGGGCTAGTCCAATTCACAATAGAGCAGCAGCCATTCCAGGGGTGTGTAAAGAGCTGCTTAGCAGTGACAGAAGCAGTGTTGGTTTTAGATGGGATGGCTTCCACCCTGGATCTTTCTAAGGGCTTGGTTACACTTACAGCTTTATAGCTGTTTTGGTTATACCCGCCTTCCGATACAGCTCCAGGGATAGCGCTCCAGCATGTCCACACTCACAGCCACAACCGCACTAGCGTGGCCACATTTGCAGCACTTGCAGCGGCAGGGGGAGTGGTGCTTTATGGGCAGCTAACCCAGCATTCAGCTGGGTGCAACGTGCTTTTCAAATGAGGGGGGTAGGGAGGGAATGTGTTGTGTTTATGCAGAGGGAGAGAGCGAGTAGATTTTTGGTGTGCTGAGAGTGTGTCAGCAAATTGTCTTTAAAATGCAAAGCCTGCTACTCTTCTGCTTCTCTCTCACTCACGCGGTAAACATTTGCATTGTTGATTTGCCAAGTTACAGATAAGCTCTGAAAACGTACTTCCATATTCCTTCAGCTGAGTTCAAAACAAAGGTAACAGAGGCTTAATTAGCTTAAATAGCTTAGGGGCAGTTCCAGAGATCACTCAAAGCGCAGTATTGTTACTACTCATTTACACTGGAGCTAAAGCGTAGCACTCAATTCGCTACAGCTGTTAATCCACTGGCAAGGAGGATTACCAGGACCAGTATAAACGTGGATTTATAGCGCTCTACGTGCCTCACCAGTCTGAATGGTTAGTGAGTTACAGCGCTCCTGGCGGCTTTATAGCGTTATAAAGTGCCAGTGTAATCAAGCCCTCAAACAAAGTCAGTGGATTTATACACGGTTGAGAAACTTTGGCAGCTAGAAACTGAACCACATTTCTCAACACCTATGCTGTTGCTTGCTACAGGCAATGGTTCATTCAGAGCTAACTCAATCAACTCACTTCCACACCCTTCAGTTGCAGCAAACTGCTTGCAAAAGCTAGCCTGAGGTTTTATTCCTTCAGGCCGCAATTCATTTTCCCCAGAAATCCTGTCCTTTCCCTTTTCAGCTAGGGGTTGCTTTACAGAAACATCTTCCTGAGCATCTTTCTGGGTTTCAGTTAAGTCCAGAATGACTTCAGAGACAACTGACCTATCCTCCATCAGCATAAACTGAGAGGCATATTCTGTCTGCTCCTCAGACAGAAGATTGGAGACAAACTCTCCCCCAAAAGCTAAACTGCCATTCCTAACAGTCACAAAGTTTGGAATTTCCTCCCCTTTGTTCCAGTACAAACGTTTGGAGATTGGGGTAGCTTCCTCCATTGGTAAGTCATTGCCCCCCAACTAGGGTGACTAGATGTCCCGATTTTATAGGGACAGTCCTGATTTTGGGGTCTCTCTCTTATTTAGGCTATTACACTCCTCCCCACCCCCAGTCCCAATTTTTCATGTTTGCTGTCTGGTCACCCTACCCCCAACAGCCACAGTCCTATAAACACTTCTCTACTTTTGGATTTTAGTTGATACTAAAATAGAAGTTGGATACTTCTGGATTTTAGTTGAGTCCAGAACCAGATTTGGCACAACTGACAAATCCTCAGCATAAACTGAGAGGTACCTTCGGCCTGCTCCACAGACAGAACACTGGAGACATGTTCTCCCCTGGCAGTTAAACTGCTTTTCTGACTAGACAAACAGTTTGAACTTCCCTCCCCCTTGTCACAGACCACATGGATATTAACAGACAAACAATGGAGGATTGTGATGACTTTTTTTTAAACAAGAAAATTGCCATTCCTAAGAAACAAACCATGGGAGACAGTGTCTCCCTTATACCCGCTGAGCTGAACCTGTTTAGTGTTGGGTCTCCCTTCAGAGATCCTGTCTGCTAGAAACTGGGCTAACATCCCAGGGTTCCCCACTGTAGCCCTCACAAGGGGTCTCCTCCATATATCTTGCTGACGTCTTGTAATCTGCTGGGAAGGCCCGTGGGGAACCGAGCACCCCTACTGAGCATTAGACTCCCAGACCCTCCACTCAGAAAAAGGGGCAGGGATCTGGCTATGACAGGGAGTGGGCATGGGGGATGCACTCTGTACTAGGGCAGTGGGTTGTGGGGGAGCATCCTGCATTAACTCTGTTTTCTGCATTACCTGAGACAAAGTATTAAGCAGGATGCTGAGGGGCTGGTGATCATATTTTCCCATATCCTCCCCTAAATTCACCAGCTCTTTCCAAACCATGTTCCTAAGGGTCTCCTTGGGTCGGCGCTGCCCAGGGTTGTGGGAGGTAGGGGGATTAGAATTGGGAGGGCACCTGGCAAAGTGAGGACCATTATCTGTAAAGGTGATAGCCTGGACGAGCTCTGAGGTAGTCTTTTTGCTGACCTGTCTTTTTAAGACACCAGTTTCTCGCAGCAAATCTCCTACCTGTTTGATTTTTGCCACTAGTTCACTCTAGGTTAGATGTTCTAAATCCACAGTCCCCATGGTCAATTTTGTCTGAGAAATTTAGTCCTCCATAAGTGCTCTGTACTAATTCGTGTCCCTGATATTGGAAAGTGACAATCCCATTCTCTTCTGTCTGGCGTAATGAATCAGAGAGAGCTGCCAGCATTTTCTTTCGAATTAGGTAAGCTTCTGGGGAGTCTCCTGGTTTCTGCTTCTGAAATTATGTACAATTTCTTAAGGGAAGATGCAGGCACTAGTATTTTAAGAGCATTTATCATCCATTCCTGGGGACCAGCAGTAGTCTGCTTCCAAGACCCTATGCCAAGGTCTAGAGCATCTGCATCACTAGGAGAGGCACAAAATTGAGCCAGTTGGGTTGTCCATGCCATCAGCAGAGGGGTACATTTGCCAAACACAGGCCAGCCATGCAACAGCTGTCTCACGGTTCAGTGGTCTGTCTCTCAGCAATAGCCTTGGCTTGGCTAGGAGACCACCTTACTACATCCGTGACCAGCCCTGTTGTGGGAAGATTGGCTCCTGCACCTGTGTGTTTAACCTCTCTTGTGGAAACAGGAGCAACATTATGCATTTGTGGCCAATCAGGGCTGAGTGGGTTTTTGGGGACAGCATCAAGGGGTAACTTTATTCTCACAGGGGGCTCCAAATCACAGTCTTCTCAATCTTACAGCTATTACTACTCCCTTATGGGCACTAAGTTGGGCACACAATTTACTAATCTTTGCCTCATACTCCTGATGATCTGCTGCTGCTTTTGTGGCTATGTTCTCTTCTGCCAAGAAGCGAGCTGCTGCTCTTGCTTCTTCTCACAGAATTTTTGTGCATTTTAATTCTTTTCTATACTGTTCTGCATTCCTGCTTCCCTTGTATATCTCTGAGTACAGTCACCATTGCGAGCTTTTCTGCTATCAATTCACACCCATCTGTCACACATTTGTTCAAACCCTGTTGTAACTGCTTGTTCTCAAGCTCCAGTTCCTGGCTTCCCTTTACCATTTCAACCATATCCAGACGTGCATAAAATAATGCCCATACAGCTGCTGCATCTTTTGCACTACCATGTGGCTTAAAGGTTGTGCAATATTGCTCAAAACTCAGACTAGCTTCAGTCAGGGGATTCTCACCCTTAAAACACCCCCTTTCCTAGGGACATTTCCCCTTCTTCATTACCTTTCTCCTGTCTCAAGTGAGCCAAAAGGTCCTTTTCAGCCATTTCTATTTTCTTATTTCACTAATGATCCCTAACAGTTCTTTCTAAAACCTTTTCTTCTAAGGCACTACTCTTAACTCCTAATTTCACAGTTCTACAGGTATTCTAAGAACAATTTTCAACAGAAGGTTACCAAATAGGCTGTGAGAGAGAGACCTTGCTAAAGGAGCTTGGTCTGAAAAAGAAAAGAAAGAAAGCTTATGCAGATCCATGCCTCAGTTTCCCTACTCCACAGCAACTACTCAGCAGTAGGGTTACCATATTTCGCCAATCAAAAGAGAGGATGGGGTGGGGGGTACTCTAGCCCTACCCACTCCCTCCCACTTCCTACCCCACCTCAGAATCGCCATTCTCACCCCCGCCACCTTTCCTTGTTCCCTGACTGCACCCTCCTGGAACCCTGTTATACCAATAGAAGCAAGCAGGATTTTATGAGGGGGATAAGGCAAAAAGCCACATTTATTGTAAAGATAATAATAAAGAAAAGATAGAAGCAAACAATGTTTTTTAACTACTTATTTTTATTACTACTTAACCCTTATACACACACACACATATATATATATATATATATATATATATATATAAACATTCATTTAATTAATTATTTATTTAGGTTTTGGGTAATTGTTATAGTTACCAGCCTGGAAGTTGCTTGTGACAGAATAGTGGCCAGGTATTCTATACACAGGTGATGGTAGTGGGGAGCAAAGTCCTGATCAGATGCACATCTGAAGCTCCTGGTAGGCTGGCAGCAGAACCTTGGACTCTGACTCCATAGTTTTTTGGTCCAGTTTTTATAGGAATTTTTTTCTATGCCAGTCTATGGGAATTGCTGCATCATGCTGATGTCTTTAGGGTGGCTGCCAGGTGCTCGTTAGTGATCTCATAGGGTGGACCTTCAGTCTTCAGTTTTTTTTTTACTTGACACCTTTTGGTTGCACTGGCACCTGATGCCTTTTTCAGCCCTTTGATGCTGCATTTTTAGGCTGGAACCTAAAAATGCAGCATCACTTAAACCATTTATTCATTGTTCAAGCACTCTTTTTTTTACATACATTCCTAATGAATGTTTTACATACAATAGTTTTTACTTTGCAATTAGGGTTAATTGGTTTACAGTACTTTGAAGAGAACTGGCATCAATTGTGTAACAATGCCCTTAATTAATTACAGGGCTTGGCTCCCAGAGCGGAGTTAGTGGCTTGACAATGCATCGTTACAATGTATTGCTGCAATGTTAATTTCAAGTAGCTACAGCTACTTGCAAAAGTTTGAGCGTGCCCTGGGACAGAGAGAGAGAAGCTGTTTGTGGCTACATAGTACAATTTTAAGTTACATGACCTAATATTAACAAATTATATTTTAAAGGGGCAATAATAATAAATCTAAACATTTAACAATCTTAACAAATAATAAATTTAAACACTTATCAAGCTACTTCTACTTAACAAACTTATACTATGTAGACTTTTAGTTGTGGAAGGGCTGAAAAAGGCATCAGGTGCCAGTGCAACCAAAAGGTGTCAAGTAAAAAAAACCTGAAGACTGAAGGTCCACCCTATGAGATCACTAACGAGCACCTGGCAGCCACCCTAAAGACATCAGCATGACGCAGCAATTCCCATAGACTGGCATAGGAAAAAATTCCTATAAAAACTGGACCAAAAAACTATGGAGTCAGAGTCCAAGGTTCTGCTGCCAGCTTACCAGGAGCTTCAGATGTGCATCTGATCAGGACTTTACTCCCCACTACCATCACCTGTGTATAGAATACCTGGCTACTATTCTGTCACAAGCAACTTCCAGGCTGGTAACTATAACAATTACCCAAAACCTAAATAAATAATTAAATGAATGTTTATATATATATATATATGTGTGTGTGTATAAGGGTTAAGTAGTAATAAAAATAAGTAGTTAAAAAACATTGTTTGCTTCTATCTTTTCTTTATTCTTTATTATTATCTTTACAATAAATGTGGCTTTTTGCCTTATCCCCCTCATAAAATCCTGCTTGCTTCTATTGGTATAACAACCCCTGCCCCTAACTGCCTCTCAGGACCCCACCCCCTACCTAAGTCTCCCTGATCCTTGCCCCTTGACTGCTCTCCCAGAACCTCCACTCCATCTAACCCTCCCACTTCCTATCCCTTGACTGCCCTCTCCAGAAATTCTCTGCCCCGTCTCTAACCCCTGCCCCCACCTTACTGTGCAGCTCAAAACAGAGTGTGGGGTTCCGCGCTCAGCCTGACACGTTGCCAAGCTCTCCAGCTCAAGGCACAGCTGGTCTCACATGCTCGGCAGCAGAGGAGTGGCAGAGCCTAGCCAGCAGCTCTGAGGATGCAGGGAAGGGGAGGGGGGACATGTTGCTACAGCTACTGGAAGCTGCGGGGGAGAGAAGGAGAGTCGAGAGGCTCTGGCTGCTAGAGCCCAACTCCGTGCTCTGCACTGAGGGAAAATCCTGGAAATTTTGAGACTTTTACAAATTCCTCCCAGACACTATTTTTATCCAAAAAAGCCAGACATGTCCGGAAGAATCCAGACGAATGGTAACACTACTCAACAGTTACCAAGTGATTAGGGTCAGGTGCTGCCCGTATATCTCTACCAATTTGTTACCAGATGTGCCCATTACTTTGGGATATGCTCATTTATTTGGGTTCTTTTTGGGGGGAGGGGAAGTGCTGTAATTCTATTAATGTGCTGCTTATGTCACTTGAGTGTTCATATGGCATTCTGCTCCTTCCTGCTGCAAGTCAGTGGAACTATCCTGCAGGACCTAGGTTCCCCAGGGCTAGGTTCCTCCATCCCTAGAACTAGATGGATGAACGAACACACACACACACACATGTCTGAGCAGACTGGATCAATCAGCACTCTCCAGGTGATCCCCTTATGTGTCCCTGTGCTCAGTGAGCTGGGTTACACAGCACCTTCAAGCTGGTACCCTTATGCACTCCTGTTCTCAATGGGATGAGTGGAGCAGCACTCTCAGCTGCTCCCCATCATGTGCCCCAAGTTTAACACTTCCCTATCCCACTTTCACAGTAACCAACTCGATGAGCAAACCCCACATTATTTTTGGGCACTACAGGAATCTTTTAGCTTAGGTAAAAGAAGCATTGCTGAAGAGTAAATGGGGAAAGCTACAGACACAAATGAGTAAAATTCAGAGAGCAAGAGAAGCAACCAACTTAACCATAAGGGTTATTTATTGAATAATAAGGATAATTACAGAAGGAGGGCTAAACAAACATAACAGTTATATTTTAAGTTAATACCCGAGAGAGAGAATCACCCACTCCATGAGGCTTGAACTGGTCGGGGTTCCCAGGTGATGGTGATAGTTCAGGGTCCTGACTGCTGGAGACTTGCAGATCCCCAGTACGATCAGTTAGGTGATGAGGGAGTCCCAGTGGAACAGATGCAGAGTTTGGGTCTAAGCATCAGAACCCTGACTTGGGCATAGGTAGGGAGGTTTGTAGAGAAAATACAAAGGTTTAAGGGAGAACAATAGATTTGTTTATGGGTAAGCTGATGCTTCAAGCGTTTTCTTTAGGTTAGACCAGGGTCCCCAAACTTTTCCGGTGGCCACTGGCAGCCCCTTGAGGTGTGTCCGCCAAAATGCCACTGCAGAAAGTGGAAGCTTCTACTTTTCGCAGTGGCATTTAGGCGGGACAAAAATAGCCCACGCGGGAGTTTGGTGGCGGTGGTGCCGGGGTCTCGCGCACCCCCAGGGGTGAACACACCCCAGTTTGAAGACCACTGGGCTAGACAATAGGAGCTGATCCCTCTTGGCTATGGGAGGTATTTCCTTCCAGGGAACTCACAATGTAACCAGGTTGCTTCAGTATTTTGGGATATCAATCAAAGATCTAGTACTAGAATTGACCTGATAATTGCTGAGCTGGGTGTGTGGAGACGTAGGTTCATTAGCATCTGGAGCAGGGATTCTCAGAATGCAGTGCATCCCTGCTTTTTAGATCTCAGAGTTCAGTGCTGTTCTCTTTTCCTCATTTTTCATGCTAATTCCTGTCCATCTTTCATGCAGATGAGGCTAGGGGAGTGGTCTCAGTTCTCCATTCCTTATGCTGTTTGAGATGTCTTAATCTTGTTACCTTGTCAGGAGGGGTCGAGGTGTGCCTCCCAATGCCCTCCACTGTTCTCTGCAAGCCTTTTATCTGATAGGTTTTGGTTCAAACAGAAAAGTGGGGGATGTCTTTCATGAGTCAGACAAGCTGGATACTGTGCCCTGGTTCCCAAAAACACAGAACTGCCTGGTATCAAGGAAGGCAGCTCTGGTGAAGGACTTCCTGCTAGACCTGCTGGACACCAGCAGAATACTGCCACTCTTTCCCACTCAGCCACACAGAGACCAGACTGTCAGGTGCAGTGCTGCCAGGTTTGGGTGCACAGATTGCATAGTTCTGGGACAGAGGTCCAGCTGAAGAATCAGGCTCATCAGTACTGGTTCACTATGCTCCTGGGGCCACACCGGGGCTATGAGGATGCTTGAAGCTTTGTCTCACTTTACCTTGAGCAGTACCCTGTGGATTGGTGGCACCAGCACAAGGTGTACATGAGTGCTCCCAACCATGGGATCAGGAAGGTGTCTGATAGGGAAGGTGTCTGCCCTGCAGAGAACAGAAAACATGGCACTTCCTGCTCTGTCTGGACACGAACAGGTCCACCTGGGGAGTCCCCCACCTTCAGAAGACTAGGTTGACCACCTCCAAGTAGAGTGACCATTCGTGGTGAGATGAGAAGGTCCTGCTGAGGCAATGTGCCATGATGTTCTTGGTACCAGGCAGGTGGGCGGCCACCAAATGAATGTTGTGCCACACACAAAAGTCAAAGGTCAAGTTCCCTGACAGTGATATGAAGGGCTAGGTCGTGTTGCAGCCAATGTCCCTGGGTGCTGAGGTCGCCCAGATGGGTCCCCCAGCCCAGGTCCAATGCGTCTGAGACCAAGGTAAGCAAGGGTGACTGGGTCGTGAAAAGGACTCCCCAACGCACAGACCTGGAATCCCGCTACCAGTCATGGAATCATAGAATATCAGGGTTGGAAGAGACCTCAGGAGGTCATCTAGTCCAACCCCCTGCTCAAAGCAGGGCCAATCCCCAGCTAAGTCATGCCAGCCAGGGCTTTGTCAAGACTGACTGAAAAACCTCTAAGGAAGGAGATTCCACCACCTCCCTAGGTAACCCATTCCAGTGCTTCACCACCCTCCTAGTGAAAAAGTTTTCCCTAATATCCAACCTAAACCTATCCCTCTGCAATTTGAGACCATTACTCCTTGTTCTGTCATCTGCTACCACTGAGAACAGTCTAGATTCATCCTCTTTGGAACCCCCTTTCAGGTAGTTGAAAGCAGTTATCAAATCTCCCCTCATTCTTCTCTTCTGCAGACTAAAACCGAGTTCTCTTAGTCTCGCCTCATAAGTCATGTGCTCGAGCCCCCAATCATTTTGGTTGCCCTCTGCTGGACTCTTTCCAAGTTTTCCACATCCTTCTTGTACTGCAAGGCCCAAAACTGGACACAGTACTTCAGATGAGGCCTCCCTAATGCCGAATAGAGGGGAATGATCACGTATCTCGATCTGCTGGCAATTCCCCTACTTATACAACCCAAAATGCTGTTAGCCTTCTTGGCAACAAGGGCACACTGTTGACTCATATCCAGGTTCTCATCCACTATAACCCCTAGTCCTTTTCTGCAGGATTGCTTCCTAGCCATCTGATCCCTAGTCCTAAGTGCAGGACTCTGCACTTGTCTTTGTTGAGCCTCAGATTTCTTTTGGCCCAATCCTCCAATTTGTCTAGGTCACTCTGACCCTATCCCAACCCTCCAGTGTATCTACCACTCCTCCCAGTTTGGTGTCATCTGCAAACTTGCTGAGGTGCAGACCATGCCATCCTCCAGATCATTAATGAAGATATTGAACAAAACCAGCTCCAGGACCAACCCGTGGGGCACTCGACATCATACCAGCTGCCAACTAGACATGGAGCCATTGATCAATACCCATTGAGCCCGACAATCTAGCCAGCTTTCTATCCACCTTATAGTCCATTCATCCAGCCCATACTACTTTGACTTGCAGGATGTGCAGCATAACCTTCCCCCCACCTCACTGCTTGGCAATTCTCTGGGATGATCCCTCTATCCCTCCCCATGCCACATGGCTATTATCAGGGATGATCTCTTTTAGTCAAACCTAAAAAGTCCAGCATGAACAGCGTCCTTTGACTGTTCCCTTACAAAAATTTCCCTATTTCAACCAGGTGACCATGAATGATATCACGTTCCTGAGGCTAACACAGAGATAAAGACCGAATGTTGCTTGAATGTGACCAAAACGCAGGACCATTCACTGCCATGCTTTGTGCTGCAATAATTCCAAATTATTTGCTATGGCTTTGCATGGTAAAGTGTTCTACCATGGCGGACAAAATAAGGCAGCTCTCTCCAGAAATCTTCTCCAAAGGCTTTCAGAGTACCTCCAGGAGAATTTCCGGGAGATGCCCCATGAGGATTCCCGCTCCATCCCCAGACACGTCAACAGACTTTTCCAGTAGCTGTACTGGCTGCGAATGCATCCCAAGACTTCAGGGCAAATCAAACATTAGACACAAGCGCTTTTAAGCCCTGTAGGTTATTTACAAAGGTGCACTCACCAGAGGTGCCTTCTCTGGCTTCAGGGTCTGAGAACCCATCCTGGGAGGATGAAAAGATCCTGGCTGCCGGGGAGAACGGATCTCTGCTTACCTGCTGTGCATTCTCCTCCTCCTCTTCCTCATCCAGAAAATCCTCCTCCCTATTGCATGAGGAGATTCCTCCCTTGAAGGTGTCCATGGACAGTGGTGGAGTAGCGGTAGGGTCCTCCCCTAGAATGCCATGCAGCTGATCATAGAAGTGGCATGTATGGGGCTCTGACCCAGAGTGACCCTTTGTATTTTGGTAGGCTTGCCTGAACTCCTTAACTTTCATGCAGCACTGCTGTGTGTCCCTGTTGTCCTCCGGTCCACCATGCCCTGTGCAATTTTGGCATATATATTAGCATTTCTTCCTTTTGATTGGAGTTTGTCCCACACAGATTCTTCTCCCCATACAGCAATCAGATCCAGTGTCTCCCATTCAGTCTATGCTGGAGCTCGTTTGCAAGTCTGGGATTGCATAGTCACCTGTGCTGCTCAGCTCCCCATGCTGACCAAACAGGAAATGAAATTCAAAATTTCCCAGGGCTTTTCCTGTGTATCTGGCGATTGCATCGGAGTTGAAAGTGCTGTCGAGAGTGGTCACACTGGAGCACTCTGGAATAGCTTCCGGAGGCCAATACTGTCGAATTGCATCTACACTACCCCAAATTTGACCCAGCAAAGTCGATTTTAGTGCTACTTCCCTCACCGGAGAGGAGTACAGCAGTCGATTTTAAGAGCCCTTTAGGTCGACAGAATGGGGTTGGTTGTGTAGACGCATTGATTATAAAATTGACCTAACACATCTAAATTTGACCTAACCTCATAGTGTAGACCAGGGCTTAGTAGTTTTTGACTTGTTCTTTCCCTATTTTAGGCTTTGATCCTACCTCATTTTCACTGGCATTCACTATAAAGAGAAACTGCTGACCACTTGTGAAGCAAGGGACAAAAGGCACTCCAACTGACCGCCATGGGCAGTAAGAAGGAACTGAGAGGGCATAGGGCCAGCAGCATATGATACACCGAACCATGAGTGTGTCACTCCAGAGGGTGCCACAGCCAGCCCTATGTGTACCGCTAGGGCATAAGTCTCTGACAGCCATGCACACACCTACAGTGTACTCGACATGAGCAAGCACTTGAAGAACCCAAGGTGGTGGGCCAGGCAGGCTCAATGGTGCCCCAGTCCAAGGCAGCACCCCAAATGAGGGGGAAACCCATCACACACCCCACCTCATATAACACGGTGACCCCCCTGAATGACTTGTCTCCAACACACTCCTAAACAGAAAGATGATAAATAATAGGATGACACACAGAGGCGGGTCTGGGAAGAATGTTGAACCCTGAGGTGTGGGGGAAGGGGGCACACAGAGACCCTGGCCTAGGGAATCACACCATGCTCCTGCTGGGGTGGGGTGCAGCAGAGAATGGGGTAGAAGGGAGAAACAGCAGGCATGAGGAGAAAGGGGCACTGGGGCAGGTCTGGCACTGCCACATCCCTTTGTGGCAGGGGTGGGATGGGGTGTTGGACCCTCGTCACTCTCAAGTCTCTCTGTGGGTGGCCCAATGCAACCTAATGGCCTGTCTCTGCACAATAACCCCTTTGACCGGGGTAGTGGGCCCTCACGGCCAGAGTCCATATAAATTGCTCCAAAGGTCGGGGAGAGATTTGTACCTTGTCCATGTACCTTGCCCCCGAGTATCAGGGCAGTGTGGTCCAATGGCCAGAGTCCATATACCTTCCGCCTTGCATGCTGGGTAGTGCAGCCTAGTGGACAGAGTCCATGAAAGTCAGCCCAAGTGTCAGGACAGCATGGGTGCAATAACAGGGGGACCCAGGCCCACCCTCTCTACCAGGTCCCAACCCAGGACCCTGCTAGTGACGGGGTTCCCCTTGCCCCTAGCTCAGCGCCACCCACAATACACCAAGCATCTGGGCAGCTCTAACACTGTTTGTCTCTAAAGTTCCCCTCGGTCACTTCCTTTTCAGGAGATCCTCTGGTCTGTTCTCCTCCTGTGGCATCTTCCATCTGGGCCTCTGAATCCTGGGGTGCTGGCATCATGCCTTCTTCCCCTCCAGCAGTCAGCCCAGACTGAGCAGCTCTGCAGACTTTTATGCCTGTTCTCCAGTTGGAGCATGCCCAGCAGGGTTTCCAGCGTGTGCCTTCCTCTGCTAGGAAGGAAAGGTTAACCCCTGCGGTACCAGTGCAGGGCCACTCTGCCCCATCACAGGCACAAAGAGTCCCCAGCATGAGACAAGAGGTGGGGAAGATGCAGGGAGTCCCTGAAATAGAGGGGGATGGGAGGGTGGCACCCAGGGAGCCTGGGGGAGGTGGGGGAGAGATGCAAGGAGCCTCCAGTGTGTGCAATGAACTATCCTACTGAAGCTGTTTAATGAGAGAACCCTTGATACATGTGGCATGCAACCGAAGTGCCATATCAGGCTCAAGGCTGGTGTAGCATAGCATGCCAGCCAGCCTGTGGGGGCAGACAGTGACCAAAGCAAAGACACGGCTAACCATCAGCCCAGCCACTTGCTTTATCCCTCATCCCTATATCGGATATCCATTTCCCTACCCATCTGTCTCATCTTGTTAACTTAACCGCTTCAGGGCACAGATTGCCTGTTGTTATGTGTTTGTGCAGGGCCTGGCATGTGGGGGCCTTGATCCTGGGACTTTCAGGCATTTTTGCAGTATAAATAACCACTCTTTGCACATGAAAGAGAAATCTGGCTTGGGAACTTGTTACCCTTGTCTTTGAATTGGCAGGAGTTCCAGCACCCAAAAGGGAAACTATTTAACCAGGAGCATCACTATAGAGACAGCCAGAGCAAGATCCTGCATGAGTATCCACAGTTCTCAAACCCAGGTCCATGGGTCCCCAGGCATCTTTAGCATCCAAGCCAGCCCCAGAAGCTTGCGAAGGTTGGAAGCTGAACTCAGGAACTTCTGCCCTGGCTACCTGGCAGACAAAGACCATATTCACCTGACTTGTCCACACTGCAGTCAGAGGTGTAACTGTGGACTGGGTAGACATACTCACACAATCTTTAATCTAGTGAGCACTGCTAAAGATGGTAATAAAGATGGAGCAGCATAGTGCTAGTGCAGGTTCGAAACATGGTGATCATAACCAGCATCCCTGTGGGGCTTGTACAGCCTGTGCTGAAGCCCATACTGCTGCATCTTCACTGTTATTTTTAGCCATGCTAGCTAGATTAAGGCTAGCTCTGGTATGTGTACCCAAGCTGCGATCATGCTGCCAACTGCAGCATAGACATAGTCATCCCTCAGACCCTTAAGGAGGCAAAACTTGGTCTGTGTTGATGGGATCTGGAGCGGGCAACAGCCATCCCTCCAATCCTCACTCAAAGGAGAAGTAATGGTTTTTGCTCCCTGCTGCAAAGCACAGAGGTCCCTGTGACAAAGAATCTTGTGGCACCTTAAAGACTAACTAAAGTATTAGAGCATAAGCTTTCATGGGCTAATACCCACTTCTTCGGATGCATGCAGTGGTCCCTGTGCTGGTCTCAGACAGTGAAGGGCAGCGCATGAGACTGGGACTCCCCTCACTTACACACATGCCAACGCATGACTTAGACCATTCTGCAGTTTGCACAGACATAACACGGGCAGCAGCCTGGGTTTTTAAAGATGATTGTTATTTACAATTGATCATTTTACAGAAGTACAATTCAGGGTGTTCTTACAGAGAATAAATAAGGAACTACAGAAAACTATACATGTGTATCATGTCTCCTTTTCACATACAGAGCACTTGTAGAGAGTAGTTTTTGAATGAGTATTGGAGTTAGACACTGTGATTAGATGGAGTACTATGTGTTAGGAATGAAAGATGCTATTTGACGTGCTCTGCTCTGGGCTGAGCTATACAGCACAAGGACCCATTAGCCCCAGCAACGGGTCATAACATTATCTCAGAGACATACTTTCTGTAGTTGGGGAGGGCAGGAAAACAGACATGAAGGTTCATTAAACAGATAAGCTTCATATTTACAACACAGGCACAGAGCAATAAATCATCCACATCAGTTAGATATGGGCCACATTCTCCTCCTTCTGATCTCACTCAAGTCAGTGGATTTACAGTGATGATGACTTACTGCTGGGAGAGGAAATCTGGCCTGTTTCCCTATATAGACCTGCTCTGCAGAGATGCTGAACTACACCTGGAGTCAATGGGAGCTACAGGTGCTCCACACCTCTTAAAGGCAAGCTCTTTTATAAAGCTCTCCATGCTTCACCAATTCAAATTTGGGTCACATTGCCAAGCTGCATTAGGGAAGTCTAGGGCCTAATTTCCCACTACTGTGTACCTTGTGACAGTATTTACCTGTGCAATATATGTGCAGAATGCCACCAACTCCCAATGGTTGTATTTCACACACTCTTTGCACACAGTTAGCACTGTTGTAAGTGGCAACACAAGGTCCCAGTAGTGCAGATTTGGATCTGCTGCATGCAATAGGGAAACTTAATGTTATGAGAAAGGAGGATTTTGTACCTGTGGTTGCTAAGAAGCTTAACAATTATTAATAATGCCTACTACATTATACACTTTTATGGTATCTTTCATCCCAAAGGACCCAAAGAGTTTTACAAACATCTTTACAAACTGTATATACACACAAGTCAGGGAAAGGCAGCAAGTTCTGGAGTAGAATGCAGCCAATATCACATCAATACTACACAATATTTTAGGACAAAAACCAAGTGAAACTGAAGAGGGAATTTAGGGAGTCAGAATGTTAAGATTTAGCTCCTACAGAGACAAGATGGATGAAATAATATCATGTATATTACCTCACCTTGTCTCTCTACTATCCTGGGATTGACACATCTACAACTATACTGCACACAAGATTTAGCTATGCTATCAAACCCAGAAATCCCTTTTGTTTACTTCCTTGAAAATGCACCAATATTGCTGGTGATAGCATAGCACAACTTTTCAATTTGGGGCCCAATCCTGTAGCCATGAAGTTCTGCCATTGACTTCAATGGCCAAGATTTGTTATGAAAGAGAGGAGAGGGCTAAAGTTAGTATCTTAAATCCATATTTAGGTGCCTAAAGAAGTAGTCTGATTTTGAGAAATACTACATTGCAGCCAGCAATTCCACATAATCATAGAGTGTCAGAGTTGGAAGGGACCTCAGGAGATCATCTAGTTAAAGCTGCTGCTCAAAGCAGGACCAATTGCCAATTAAGTCATCCAATAGATTTTTGCCCTAGATCCCTAAAAGGCCCTGTCAAGGATTGAACTCACAACTATGGGTTTAGCAGGCCAATAGGTCAAACCACTGAGCCATTTCCTTCCCCCTCACCACAAATCATTTCAGTGATTGCTGCTGGGTCCTTGACATTTGGGGGGTGGGGAATCCAGCCACTTCTTTAGGTGTCCCAGTATGGATTTAGGAACCCAAGTGTGACAAGCCATTTTTTAAAATCTTAGTCCATAAGTGCTGATTGGAGTCCAATATTTGCTACTTCATGACTGTTGCTGCAAAGGAGCCCTGAACATTGCTGGGGCTAGGTCAGTCTGACACAGAGGGTCTGCTTGGTTTCATATTAATTTCTTCCAAATAGCTTCGTGTATTGTGATCCTGTAACAAGTTCATGCCTACACAGCATATTACAGTTGTCACCTTGCTGCAAACCATAGTCTCCTGTAGCTTGATGGGAACAGAACTCAGACCCTACCATTTGATGGGGGATAGGGGAGGTGGAAAAGTCAGACTCCCTGTTATTAGAGCTACTGGAGAGTCTCCATTAACTTTCAGCAGTGTCAGGTATATGACACATGGTGAATCAGTTTTTATTTTAGGCAGTAGAGGGCAGTGGTGCCACATACACACTAGCAAATTCATTATGATACTCATTTAGAATCCAGATATTCTTCAGCAATTGAAAGATGATGGAGGTCAGTTTGGGCAGAAGTAACTGGACAGTTTCCTAATTAGTTGTTTTAACTTTATCTATTCTCTAGAAGAGTTGGTCTGAGCGGTGAGAGAAACCCCGGAGCAGGGAAAAATGTCATTTCATTTGCCAGCATTGTATTGGTGCGAATGGAAACAACTGTACACATCTAAATCTCTGCATCAAAGCATGGGACCAGACCTGGCTCTGATAGTGAAACAAGTACTGAAGGCAGTTGCAAGTGTTTGAAATCTACATCACTTGGTCTCAACCCCTGATAGTTTGGGATCTTCTGTGCTCACAGAAGGGACTGTAAGGGTCATCTAATCTAACCTCCAGCCAAGGTGCAGGATATGTTGGGTCTAAACCATCCAGGGCAGATGGCTCTACAGCCTCCTTTTGAAAACCTCCAGTGAAGGAGCTTCCACAGGCATTCTGTTCTATTGTCCGACTGTTCATACAGTTAGGAAGTTTTTCCTGGTATTTAATGTAAATCTGATGTGCTGTAGTTTGAACCCATTCTCTCTTGTCCTGCCCTCTGTGGCAAGAGACAACAACTTTTCTCTGTCTTTTTTATGGCAGCCTTTTAAGTATTTGAAGACCGCTGTGATATCCCTCTTAATCTCCTCTTTTCCAAACTAAACATAGCCAGTTCTGTCAGTCTCTGCATTCCATTCCTTGGATCATCTTTGTCACTCTGGATCCTTTCCAGTTTCTGTACATCCTTTCTATACATTAGTGACCAAAATTTGACACAGTACTCTGCTGGTCAGAATTTTTCAGCTCCGTTGGCAAGCTTTGATCTTGAATACAGCAGTGCAGATGAGTTCCTTTTTCCAAAACAAGGCCTGCTTGGCTTTCTGAAAGCAAACTCCAACATGTGATTTTGTTCTCTCTCTTTGGTTAATTTTTTTAAAGTGCCTGTAAAACTAAAGCTATCTAGCTTGCTGAAACCAAATGCAATGCCTTGCTCAGAGATGGTTCCAGGCTGCAGAGTTTGAATTTCACAGCAGATTTGGAACCATAGTTCCATTGTGGGCCCTATTTCTAACCTCATCAGTCTGTAAAAAAGGAAGCCATCAGATGTGTTAAGAGTTCTTGACATATTTGTCTTGTGTTTAGGTTTGTTTAATAGCTGTGCATGTTTTGGAGCGAGGAACAAACACTGAGTGGATTCCACAGCCTTGGGTATATAATTTACAGAACCAAGCTTTTCCTTCTGTCCAGCGCATTCTGAATACTATAACATAAGAACAGCTATACTGGGTCAGACCAAAGGTCCCTCTAGCCCAGTATTCTGTCTTCCAACAGTGGCCAATGCCGGGTTCCCCAGAGGGAATAAACAGAACAGGTAATCATCAGGTAATCCATGCACTGTCACCCATTCCCATCTTCTGACAAACAGAGGGTAGGGACATCAACCTTGCCAATCCTGGCTAATAGCCATTTGTGATAAATGAAGAGAGGGGGCTTCCTTTTATGGACCTCCCTCTTAAAATCCCTCTTGGTAGCTGTTTTCTACTTGCTTTACCTGTAAAGGGTTAAAAAGCCTATAGGTAAAAATAAAGGAGTCAGCACCTGACCAAAAGAGCCAATGGGAGAGCTAGAACTTTTTAAAATTGTGGAAAAAAAACTTTCCTTTTGTCTGTCTGTCTGTTGTTCTCCGGAGAGAGGAGACACAGAGCAGGAACAGGGCTGAACTACGATGTAGGAAGCTTTAAGCCAGGTATGAAAAACCATCAGATCATACCTAGAGATTGCTTATCTGAAACTCCAGATATGTAAATAAGTCAGGGAAGGTCTAGGAAGACACAATTAGGGTTTTTTCTTTTATTTCTTACTGGCTTGTGGACTCCTCTGTGCTAACCCCAGATGCTTTTGTTTTGTTTGTAACCTTTAAGCTGAACCTCAAGAGAGCTATCTTCATATTTAATTTTTGTAATTTTTTTTTATCTAGAAAAAAGCCTAACTTCCAGATGTATTTTCTTTTTGTTTTTAATAAATTTTACCTTTTTTAAGAACAGGATTGAATTTTTATGTCCCTAAGAAGGGACCACTATGAGCATCTACTCCAAACTCCGGCTCAACACAAGCTGTCCACCCCGGGCAACATAGAACTCTTATTTCATGCACTGAACATACACTACAGCCTACTACAATTCCCATGTCCCCATACCCCCCGCCCCCCACATCTCTGCAATGGCCGGTCCCATAATTCCTTGGTTCTTGAGAAAGGTTGTGCCAAGCCATAAATTTGCTTGGTAAAGGTGGCATGTCCCACTCTATGTTCCTTGCACCTTCATCTGAAGCAGCTGGTACTGGCCCTGCCTGAAGACAGGACCCTGAACTAGATGGATCCTGTTGTGCTTTAATCTCCTGAGTCCCAGGCTAGTGCCCTAAACATTGGACCATCTCCCCTCCTTCCTGCTGCTGATTCGCCACCATCTTTTCTGCGCCTCCCAGGGCCAGCTCCATGTTTTTTGCCGCCCCAAGTGGCAAAGAGAAAAAAAACTCCTCAAGTCAGACGAATAGGCAGAGAGGGAGTCACTGTCAAAATGCCGCCGAAAGAAGCAGCAGCCAAGAGGGTGTCGCCGCCGCAATAAGCAGATCACCGCCCCAATTATGGACAGTGCGCCGCCTCCCAAGTTTGGCCACCCCAAGCACCTGCTTTATTCACTGGTGCCTGGAGCCAGCCCTGGCACTACCATCCCTCCATCATGTCTATCTCTCCTCTTTCCCTTTCCCACTTTCTAATCTGTCCATCCAGTTTTACTATACGACCTATTTGCACATGCCTATTGCCTTCAACCCCTGCTATTGGCCTCCTCAACCCCTTCATAGGATGATTCTCCATGGTGCCAGCATTTACTTTCACCCCCACAGCTCCTTGTCCTCCTTACACTTGGCTCAGATGCTATCCTGTGCTTAGATTCCCTTCCCTCCATTTCCAGGAGTCACATGCAGGAAGAGATCTCATGGCTTCTTGTCCCTGCTGTGAGAGCATCTCACTAGATCACTGGGTTTGATCTGTGGAGCAGAAGCTGCTTGAGGAATTGGCTCAGTGAGGGGAGAGCAGTCACACTTAAAAGCAGTGTTTGCAAATCTTTCCTAGTCCCTGCATTACTTAGAGCTGAGGCCCAGCTACATCAGTCTAAAGCAGAGTTTACAAGTCAGGCCTCAGCACTATTTAAATGATGGGAGTGGGGCTCTAACACAGATTGGTAAGCCAGTGGGGATGGGTGGAATCTTCCTGAATTTTCTGATACCAAAAAATTCCCTGAGATTCCATTTTGTATTCCTACCTCCCATTCTGTGTCTCTGGCTTCCCTCTGGAATAAACAGGAGTCACTTCACCAACTGTAAGCTACTGGTCACTTGCCATCGTAAGTCACATGACCAGACCTGAGTGTAAAATGAGGTATGGCCACAAAGCAGGCTAGATCTGGAGTCTGCGCAGTGAGGTCAGATGAAGTGATTGTGGCTCTAAGATAGAAATAATGCAAGTGACAATGTGCAGTATGAGGGTAAGGAATAGTCAAGCAGTGCCAGTCTGGATCGCTTGGGGCTGCTGCTCCTGGTAGCTAAGGATGGGAGAATGTTTGAGCATACTCAGTAAAGGTTAAAAATAGATAGTACAAAAGAAAGTTTGGATAGGACAGTATAAAAGGGAGATGATTAGCAGGCAAAGTCAGGAGCCAGCAAGAAGAGCTGCTAGAAGGACTGTTAGATAGAAGGAGAGAGAGAATTTCAAAGGAACATTTTAAACTGGCAGGTAATCAGAGCTGACCCAGCAACAGCAGAGAACGCAGTGGAATCAATAGTGTAGGCCTGTTGGTTTTAATTATAGTAGGGCATAAGTGTAATTTAGTATTAGTATGTATAGGCTTAAGATGTGTGTGTTTTAATTGTAATTTAGCTATGTAAAATCAGAGAGGTAGCGGTGTTAGTCTGGATTTGCAGAAGCAACAGAGAGTCCTGTGGCACCTTAAAGACTAACAAAAGTATTGAAGCATAAACTTTCATGGGTTATTACCCACTTGGTTGGATGCACGCAGACTGCATGCATCCGATGAAGTGGGTATTAGCCCACGAAAGCTTATGCTTCAATACTTTTGTTAGTCTTTAAGGTGCCACAGGACTCTTTGTCGTCTATGTAAAATGTAAAGTGTAAATTAAGAACTGCTGTCAGCGGTCTTTCACAAACTGGCCATCTGAGGCAGAGTCAGAGGTGAAAGTAAGCCGGTACGCCCCATTACGACGTAGTGCCATACCGGGGCAGCTCAGCTTCCCCGGGCGCAATTTAAAGGTCCTGGGGCTTCCAGCAGCGGCTGGAGCCCCAGTCCCTTTAGATTGCTGCCAGAGCCCGGGCAGCGGGTGCCTGGGGGAGGCTGTGGCGGGGCTCCGGGGGTAGTTTATAGGGCCCGGGGCGGTGGCGGCCCAGCCCTGGGCTCTTTAAATAGCTGCCGGAGCACCGCCGCCACTTCCCTAGGTCTCCGGCAACAGGGCTCCCATCCCCGCGGGGCTCTGGGGAGGCTGCTGCGGGGCCCCGGCAGCTATTTAAAAAGCCCGGGGCTGGGCCGCTGCTACCGCCTCGGGCCCTTTAAACTGCCCCCGGAGGCCCGTGGCAGCCTCCCCCGGGCTCCCACAGTGGGGGCTCTAGCAGCAATTTAAAGGGCCCGGGGCGGTAGTAGCAGCCCAGCCCCGGGCTCTTTAAATAGCTGCCGGGGCCCCGCGGCAGCCTCCCCAGGGCTCCGCGGGGACGGGAGCCTTGTTGCCGGAGCCTTAGGGAAGTGGCGGTGGCGCTCTGGCAGCTATTTAAAGAGCAGGGGGCTGGCCACTGCTACCGCCCCGGGCCCTTTAAACTGCTGCTGGAGCCCCAGGAGACGGGGTGGGGGTAGGGATAAGGTGGGGGAGGATAGGCAGGGAGGCCCCTTACTGGTACGGGGGCTGGGCTGGCTCTGCCCACAGCCCCGCCCCTTCTGGCCAAGGCCCCGCCCCTTCCGGGGGCCAGAGCTGGCCCCAGCCCAATCCCCGTACCGGTAAGACCCCTCTGTTACTTTCACCCCTGGGCAGAGTGCATCATTTAGACCAGAGGTGGGCAAACTACAGCCCGCAGGAACTTCTGAGGGGGGCAGTCAGGGAGTGGGAAGTGGGAGGGGACAGATAGAGGGTGTGGGCCAGGATGTCTGGGGAAGCACAGTCTTCCCTATCCAGCCCTCCATACAGTTTCAGAACGCTGATGTGCCCATCAGGCCAAAAAGTTTGCCCACCCCTGATTTAGACTGTACACTACTGCAGTTTTGATTCCCTATAACTTGCAATAAGAGATTTGTTTTTTTTCTTAGAATTTTTTTTTATTCTGATTTTTATACTTAGAATACCCTGCAGCAGGGATTATCAGTTATCTTAATAAAAATACTTTGTTTTCAAAAAATAGTATTACCCATGTCAAGCATTTTATTAGAAGGTTATGTCTGTGTCTTTTAGTGTTTTTCTTAACGGCCTTGGAAATCCATACCTTGGGAGGCATAGAGTAAAGGGGTGATAAGCAGGTTATTCTAGGGGTGCCCAAATCCAATTTTCAGGGTAATATCTCCATTCCCTAGCCTAGGAAGGGCCCTGTTTATGTTACCTGACCAACCAAATCATGTTAGAATCCCATTTGTCTACAATCACATTTAAACTGTGCTTAAGCATGATTTTTAATACACAGTTCCTACGATATAGAAGGGGGCTAGCATACTCTGGGACGTGTCTGTCACCAAAATGAGGGAGGTTTTTAATGGAAAAACTGCAAACACCTAAGCAATGCAAGAAAACACTGTTAGTAGTTTAGGGTGACCAACCCTGCTAGAATCCAGGACCCAGCAAGTCAAATTAGCCTTTGAAAGAAATCCCTTAAGTCTTGCTCTTTGTCATTCCTGAGCCTAGTCTCATTCCTGTGCTGATCAGAGATCCCAGAAAGGTCCTTTAACCTCTCCCATCAAATTAATTTCTTAAATAAATTAAAGAGCTTTTAGCATGACTAAAGCTTTGCCATTTGCCTTAACCTGCCCAAGACTGGAAGTGCTTAGTGCACTGATTTTATGGCCATGGGGCCTGGGATCGCAACTATAGCTGAATTATAGATTTCATTTTAATAGGAAAGAAAAGTGCCAAGAAAGTTTTGGTTTTTTTGAATTTCAGAGAATAGAGGATTGAAAAATTCTGCTCTTGGTGCAATTTTAATTATTTACCTATCATTTTTTTGATGGTACTGAGTATTTATTTCCACCCATATAAACAGAATATAGTGCTGAGTGCTCTTCATGTATAGGCTCAGAACCTGTTTCCTCCCATCATCATGCACAAAGGCCAGTCTACACTAGCTGAGAATATGTCACCACTAACTGTTGCTTGGAATGCATTAAGCTTGCAACAGCTTAGAACTGCAAACAGCCATCCCAAGAGGTGGTTCTACTAGCTGTTTGCAGTGTTTGGCATGCAGCTGTTAGCTTAGCGTTGGCTGCACAAGTGCAGACTGCAATATTTGAATCCCTGCGTAGCTGGGAACACACAAGCACTGAACGTGCCCAGGTTCAGTCCATTCTCCCACCTCCAACCCATAATGCATAATTTCATTCAGGGAAATTACCCACACTCCTTCACGCCCAGCAACATTGTGAGCCCCCAGAGGAATCCTAGAAAGTAAGAGTGTAACACTGGCAGACCAGGT
Source organism: Dermatemys mawii (assembly GCA_007922305.1). Taxonomy (NCBI): domain Eukaryota; kingdom Metazoa; phylum Chordata; order Testudines; family Dermatemydidae; genus Dermatemys; species Dermatemys mawii. The sequence goes on from ML677390.1 coordinate 683,898, forward strand.
GCCAGCTTATCGTGAGGGCCCAGGCCTCACTGAACATTGACAAACACAGAGTTGGAAACCAGTCTGGCTCATCTGTATGTTAGTATGGTTAAAAGAGATATTAGAGTTAATTTATATTTTATGAAATGCTTGTAGGATGCTGCATGTTTTATCTCACTTATAATATTGGTATCCCATGTTATAAGCTGATATTGAAGTATTTGTTCTGTAACTATGAAAATTTTGCTATGAAATTGGGATACCCCCACCACCATCAGGAGAGAAGCATTACCAAAGTGTGAAATACTAATGTACTACACAAAGTGTAATCTCCTGCCCAACAAAAGGTCTACAGCCCCAAGACAAGCCACTGTGGTTCATCAGTGGACAAAAGACTTGACTGCTTCCCCGACACCCATGAAGAGGTGACATGCACAAACGTTTGTCCCATCAGTTTGAACTCAGGAGCAAAAGGAATAAAAATACTGTTTGGACTCTGAGGGGCAAAGATCCCCAGCTCGGTTAGCCCTAAAGAACATATAATTCTGGCATGGTATAGTAGCTATCAATCTTTTGGCACCTGCTTTACCTGTGGAAATAATTCTTATTTCTTTTAGTAAACCTTTGGGTAGCTTATTACAGGATTGAGTACAAATGTTGTCTTTAGTGAGAAATCCAGGGTGCACTTAACCTAGACTAAGTGACTGGTACTTTGGGACTGCGAGTAACCTGAATATTGCTGTGATTTTTGGTATAAGAAGCAGGTTTGCCTGGGTGACAAGACATCTCTGAGTGCCCAAGGGGACTCTCTGTGACTCCATGTTAAGACTGTTAAAATGGTTGAGTTCACACTTATTACTTGGTTGATGAAATCTAATTACAGAATATACAACCAGTTTGGGGTTTGTGCCTTGTTTCTTAAGACTGCCCATATGGCACCCATATTCATGAGTCATTCCAGACACCTTGGCAATTGGTACAACTGCAATTGCAAGTCTTGCTGGGTGGTGATAACTAAGGTGATTCTGATACAAACAGAGCTGTTGTGTCAACATACTAGGTGCTGTCAGGACACGTGAAGCAGCCAGCTATTTCACACAGCCCATGTCCCTGCAATGGTTTGTTCACTTAGCACAGGCACAGCACCCATATACGCATGCCCTAACCATGCTAAGTTGTAGTATACTGGAAACAGTGCTATGAGTTTGGGCATCTCAGTATGAGTGTATCAGACCAACTGTGTCCTCTGTTGAATTTCAAGGGCTGGTATGTATGCAAACAACAGGCATCCCTGTAGGAAACAAAGGTGTGTTCCATACTCTAAAGCGTCTCACTTTCACACCTATTGCATCAGCAAGCCCCTTTGTGCACACTGACTGGAAACTGACAGAGCAAACAGGACCAGTAGCGATGCTGCACAAATAATTCATGCAGCAACCAAATCTAAGGGATGCCAGGGGAGCACGTTCATTCTCATAGAAGCTCTAACCACAGCTAAATTGGTCCCAAGTACTTTCGGCTGGAAATCCTGCCAAACCACTGCAAGGCCTAGAATAGAATATGACATGCCAAGGCAGCTTGTGTCAAGATGGGGTAAGTAGGAGACGCACAATCGTTAGTGGTAACTCCAGGCATTATATTCACAACAAACAACGCTATCCTGGTACTCAAGGTTACTGCAGGCAGGAGTAACCTGCCTAGTTAGCGGCAGCCTTCAGTGCTGGTGGATGTCCAGAGCAGTGCAACATCCTGTTCCTTTACTTTTTAAAGCTCAAGAAGGTGGGAGGGGGGGTTATACAGTAGGAGGGAACAGGGTGATTTTGGCCATTTACTCTTTGAAATGAAATGTTTGTTCTAAAACGTCTCTCTAACCCTGATTCTAAGGAAATGCAGAGCTAGCACCTACCCCACTAATCTGGTAGCTGTAGGATTTCCCTACCTTGATAGCATGAACAGCAGATGCAGAATGCATTTCTCAGGGACCTGAGGCCCTCTTGAGAGGCCTGGGTCAGAGGAGGGCACCTCTGCTATCCTCTAGATGGGTGGCTTGTCATTCCACATTGGTCCTGCAGCAGATGCCGTAAACTATATGCTTCTCAGGAAGCAATGCCCCCGTTGCAGTGGCAATGTTCATGTACCAGCAGAATGCACATTCCAGCCCAGCAGCTGCCACTTTGTGTAGTACAATGTGTTTAGACAGGGGAAAGCCCAATGGGTTGTAACCAAGCAAGGATGGGAGGAATCCTAACTGGACAAATGTTAAATCCATTGAGCCTGTCTGAAGCCTAAAGGTATCCAAACCGGTTCAGTTTTCACTTTGTAATTGCACAGCCCACTTTGCTGGAGTGGCAACTTCTGCATCACTGTGTTCCTCACTTGCATTGCCTGCACTAGGCACATCCCCTAATTACCCTCCCTACCCTACCTTCTGTGTGCTCCCATCCACAGATGCATTTCCAGCACACGCTACCTGCACAAGGAGCCTCTTCATGGAGAACATGGACCTTACATTTCCCCTTCCAAAATGGGAAAACAGAATCCTCTTTGACTGAATCCCCTGATCAACCGGAACATGCCACATCTATCAGTAACCCTTGTTCATCCTTTGTCATTCCCGAGTTGGCTTGTCATATGAGCTATTGATCTGGTCTGCTCTAGGCTTCTCACTTTTTTCTCCTCTTATGATGTTTTTTTAATGTGCAGTAGAAGCCCCACTGCCCAGATTTTGTTGCAAGTCTAGGTGAAGTGGCTTCAGTTTTAACAGGTGGGTCTTCTGGGGTGGGAAGAGGACCAGGACATGTGAGGGAAGCAATGTGTCACTCTTCGCTGGCTGATGGTTGGAGGAGGCGGTGAATTTCCTGGAAGGAGGGGCGATCTTTTGTGTCTCGTCTCCAGCAACTGAGCATTAGCTTGTAGACAGGATCAGGGCAGACAGCAGGCTGGGGTAGGTATGTCTTCAAAATAAGACAGACATTACAAAAGCAAAGAGTTAATGCCATACTTAGACAGTCTGGAATAAGAGCAAACTCACCCCAGGGAACTTGATTTCTTATTATGGAGGGGCTGGTGCCCCATTGTAGTAAAAGAAAGCCAAAGGTCTCAGACTCATTATGAACTGCATAATGTGATGAGCTAGAGAAATGGGACACTGAATGCAGAGCTTTGATTGTATCCCATTACCCAGCCAATTACTACTGTCCTCTGAACACTGGGAGCAGTCAGAGCAGTTGAGATCATGCTAAGGCTCAATCCTGCATGGTTCAGACCCAATCCAACAAAGTACCTCAAACACAGAAAACATAAGCCACCAAAAGCAGATAGGCTACAATGATGATGAAGCCTTTTGCTCCCAGCCTATTTACTCTCTGGCTCACGCTCTAGCTGAGGCTGGGTCCGGGCTCCCAGCGCTCCAGGGGAAGGTTACACCAAATGAAAAAGTCTGCATTGGACTTTTTAAAAAAATATGATAAAAGCAGCTTTGAAAATGGAGCTGCAATGGGGACTCAGGAATAAAGTCGGAGCCTCCCATTCCATTATAATCCTAATACACACACAACACAACTGCCCCCACACATGCTAATGTCACGAAACCTTAACCCAGCTGCCTGAAATTATCATAAGATGAATGCAGCTTTAGTGACAAAAATCTGGTCAGAAAATGAATTTTCCATTCTGCAGAAAATTCCAACATTTTAATATTCGTTTTCTTTCCAAATAGGAATGAAAGTCTAAATTTTCCACTGAATGGAAATTCTAAAACATCAAAATGTTTTTATTAAAATGAAATAATGTTATCTTACCAAATGTCAAAACAATATTAAATATATTTAATAGTAGATATAATTGTAAGCAGTGTCCGGAATGAGATATATTCTGACATCTGGTGGCGAACTATGGGAATTGCAGTGAGTTTTGGAAAATAACTTTGGGGCTGATCAATTTGCATAGACACACCCACTGCTCCTAGCCTGAGCCCACAGCAGCCCACATGGCCACTTCGGCTGATGTGGGAGCCCCAGTTTCTGTGTTATTGGGGCAGGAAATATAAAGTGATGTTACCCTGATTTGGTGAATGAAGGACTATGGACACGTACTTGGCCCTTGTTATGATGGAGGGACTCACCATCATCTAGGTAGCACTCACTGGGCAAGGGCCATGCATTTCAGAACACTCTGAAATTGAGAGAGGCTATGGGGAGGTTTCTATATCTGTTGGTGAGGGACTTGTCTAAGGACCCCCCAGGTCTATTGCACCTTGTCTCTCTCCACTGTGGAATGTTAGAGCTAATTTTGATTCCCTTAGGAGCCTTGGTTCAGCCTGCTAAGCTGAATTCACTTTGAGTCTGCTGGTGTACCTGTGCCAAGGTGCTGACACTCTTTCCCCACCCCACCCCACCCCACCCCCAAGAGCTGAAAGCACTGTGTTAAGTGGGGGTAGGCCTAAAGGCATGTTGGTGGCACCAAGCAATTTGTGCAGCTAGCAGAGCAAAGCAGCGGACTCAGCGGAGCGGTTCCTGGGTGCAGTTTGTGCAACTGGCAGTGGACTCAGCCGAGCGGTTCCTGGGTGCAGTTCGTGTGGCTGGCGGAGTGGCTGGCACAGCAGAGCAGTCCGTGTGTCGACTAGCAGAGCTCTCTGTGCTGCTGACGGAGTGACTGGCACTGCAGAGCTGTCCGTGTGTCGGCTAGCAGGACGGCTAGCGGAGTGACTGGCACTGCAGAGCAGTTCGAGTGTTGGCGAGCAGAGCAGAGCGGATTGCAGTGAGGGCTGCAGCGGAACCCCACAGAGAGGCGGCGCAGTCGGCCTCGGACCACGTAAGGTGCCCCGTGCCCTACCCTCCATTTCCACCCAGGCTGGGAGGTAAGACTCTGCCAATTGACTTTTGAACTCTGCACTGACCAAGAACAGAGACTCTTGGGCTGCTGGACTTTGGGACTATTGAGTGACTTTTTGGGGTTGTGGAACTCAAGAGCCAAAGGGAAGGCCACGGCCTATTTGCTGGGAGGGGGGCTTCTGGTTCATGGTTTGGTTTATTAACCTTGTTTGTGGTGTTTCCCCAATATAATGCCACATTGTTTCTCCCTGTTATTAAAAGGCTTTGGTACACTCAGACTCTGTGCTTGCGAGAGGGGAAGTATTGTCTCTTACAGACGCCCAGAGGGGTGGTATATGGTTGTCCCAGGTCACTGGGTGGGGGCTCGAGCCGGTTTTTGTATTGTGCTATTGGAATGGAACCCCTGGATACTGAACCCGGCCCTTGTTGCTGCCAACGCTGATGGGCAGAAGGGTTACATAATCTTAATTTTAATATAACAGTAAAAACAGTAAAGTTGAAACAAAACATTAACATTATTGAAATTAAATAAGAAAGCTGAAATGATTCACTTAGACATTTTTCCAGTGAAAATTTCATCAAAATCAACACATTTCTGTGAAAAATTCTGATTTTAATGAAACTGCATTTTCCAAAGGAAACCTATTAATCAAAAAATTTTCAAACAACTCTAGCAACAAAATTTCACCGAAAAAGATATTTGCCTGAAACTGCAGAGAGGCTGAAACTGACTCTGATGGGTGTGAATCATGCTGAAAATATTCAGCAATGTATGTTATGCCAATGGGTGTTTCCACATCATGTTGCTGTGCATGTTGGGTGGGAATGAAGCACACTGAATGCAGACAGAGCACATTAGTAGTGCACAGAATGCAGAATACAGAATTTGGGTACAATATACCTAAAAGTTTAGTGATACTTTGCTACTGTAGACTGGAAACAAGGGTCATATATTTTTGACAATGAGGGTGGAGGATTCTCCACCACTGACCATTTTAAAATCAAGATGGGATGTTTTTTCTAAAAGCTCCGCTTCAGGAATTAGTGTGGGGAAGTTCTGTGGCCTGTGCTATACAGGACATCTATCAGAACTAGATGATCTGAATGGTCCATTCTGGCCTTGGAATCTATGAAAAACTAGGATGCCTGGTGAAGAAATGAAATATAACTGCTCCCAGAAAAGGCACTTGGCAGTACAAACCACGATGGTGTCAAGTAGTCAGGAGTCAGGGGAGTTTCTATTGCCAAAACCAGGTGTAGATCAGTCTAAGGGATCTGATGAGGGGAGCTGCCAAGGTTGTCTAGGAAATTGCGCTCTTGATTTTGAACATTACTTACGACATAACCCTGTGTGTGCTGGAAGTAGGGTGACCAAATGTCCAGATTTTACCATGACTATCCCAATACTAGGGGCTTTGTCTTCTTTAGGACCCTATTACCTCCCCTCCCCTCCCAATTTTTCACCTTTCCTATCTGGTCACCCTAGCTGAAAGGGTCATACTTCCTATATGTTTCTGGACATTCTGAAAGAACCTAGGCACAAATTGGATTCTGTAGGACCCTGCACTGGGCATTTCCGTACTCTCCTTTCTCATTTTTAAAGTGAGACCGACCTTATTGCTGAATTTTCAGCCTAACGTATTTCTGTTTACAATGGAAAGTGAAAGTTTATGGAGCTCTTCCTTTAAAGGTTTTGACAGAAATTGCACTTTCAAGCTTAACTTATCCTTAACTAAGCTTTTTGTGGGCTGGTAACTTTTAATGAGTACCTCCCCATCCTGAATTCATAGTCATAGAAAATCAGGCTGGGAAAGGACCTCAGGAGGTCATCTAGTCCAACCCCCTGCTCAAAGCAGGACCAATCCCCAACTAAGTCATGCTAGCCAGAGCTTTGTCAAGCCTGACCCTTAAAAACCTCCAAGGAAGAAGATTCCACCACCTCCCTAGGTAACCCATTCCAGTGCTTCACCACCCTCCTAGTGAAAAAGGTTTTCCTAATATCCAACCTAAATCTGCCCCACTGCAACTTGAGACCATTACTCCTTGTTCTGTCATTTGATACCACTGAGAACAGTCTAGATCCATCTTCTTTGGAACCCCCTTTCAGGTAGCTGAAAGCAGCTATCAAATCCCACCTCATTCTTCTCTTCTGCAGACTAAACAATCCCAGTTCCCTCAGCTTCTCCTCGTAAATCATGTGCTCCAGGCCCCTAATAATTTTTGTTGCCCTCCACTGGACTCTCCAATTTTTCCACATCCTTCTTGTAGTGTGAGGCCCAAAACTGGACACAGTACTCCAGATGAGGCCTCACCAATACCAAATAGAGGGGAATGATCACATACCAGCAGAATGCACATTCCAGCCCAGCAGCTGCCACATTGTGTAATACAATGTGTTCAGACAGGGGAAAGCCCAACAGGCTGTAACCAAGCAAGGATAGGAGGAATCCTAACCAGGCTAATGTTAAATCCATTGAGCCTATCTGAAGCCTAAAGGTGTCCAAGCCGGTTCAGTTTTCACTTTGTAATTGCACAGCCCACTCTGCTTGAGTGGCATCTCCTGCATCAAATCCTCTAATTTGTCTAGGTCCCTCTGTATCCTATCCCTACCCTCCAATGTACCTACCACTCCTCCTAGTTTAGTGTCACCTACAAACTTGCTGAGGGTGCAGTCCATGCCATCCTCCAGATCATTAATGAAAATATTGAACAAAACCGGCCCCAGGACCTACCCTTGGGGTACTACAAATAAATTAATTATTTTCTGTCTCTTCCTTGGATGCATTTTCCCACCACTTTCCCTACCTGCCGCCCCTGATCCCTGAAGAATTCTCCGGTATTCTCAATGACCTGTTCATCTGACAGCTGGGAATACGGCTGCTCTCGGCAAAAAGTGAAGGTCTCCCATAGTGTCACCCCAAAGGCCCAGACATCACTGGCTGTAGTGAATTTGCCCTATGGGAGAAAGCAGAGATAGGAAGCTCAGAATTATAGATGCATATGCACACATACACACACTCTCTCTCCCTCCCCACCCCCGTAGCTAATCTCTCTTCCCTCATCTCGGCAAAAACATTCAGCAGTCAACAACAGAAAGCACTGGAGTCACAAAGACACATTTCCTGATCTTGTTCACATTCAGATTTATTCATGATCTGTGTCATGCTATCTGGTGTAGCCACAGGCACCAACTTTCCAAAGTGCTAGGGAGAACTCCACCCACCCGACTCGGCTCCAGGCCCTTCCCCCTCTCCATCCCTTCCCTGCAAAGGCCCACCTCTTCCCACACCCTCCCCCAAGCACAGTACATCTTCGCTTCTCCCCACGCTCTCTGAGCCTCCTGAACACCGCAAAACACCTGTTCGTGGCAGGGAGGAGGTGTGGCGAGGGCGGAGGCGCCGATCCGCACCACCTGCCGGTAGGTGGAAGGTGCTGTACTGGGGGTGGAGAGCTGATAAGGGGCCTGCTGGTGGGTGGTCAGCACCCACCATTTTTTCTCCATGGGTGCTCCATCGCCAGAGCACCCATGGAGTTGGTGCCTATGGGCATAGCTCACAGCTGAGTACCCTGATCTCCGGGCAGACTATCAGAAAACAGGGCAGACACCCCCAAACTGGTGGTATGTTCCATAATTAGATTTCACCAAGCCAGTAACAAATGTGAACTTCTGGATCACTATCCCAGTCTTACCATGGAGTCACAGACAGTCCCCTTAGACTATCCTGTCTATCTTGCCACCCAAACTAAATTTTGTGATGAAAGGTCACAAACTTAAAATCCCACCACATCAGGTTTCTCCCAATCCCAAGAGGCCAGTCACTTACCCCAGATCAACTGGTACCTTGGATTTTACACTGAAGACAATGCTGGCAATCTATTATATAGTAAACTAATTATAGGTTTGTTAGCCAAGAAAAGGAAGAGAGAGCTGAGAGGTTAAAGCAGGTAAAATATAATAACAGATGAGTCACAGTTTGTAGTTCCAAATGGTAACAGATGTAGTAATCTTCCAGTTTCCCAAAAATCTCTCAGGGCTACCCAGAATAACTCTGGGGATCTCTGTCTTCTCATTAAGTTATTTTGCCCTGTTAGAATCCAAATCAATCCAGAGATAAAAGGATCTTTCTTTGAATCCATATTTATAGTTTCTTCACACCAAAAAGCAGGATTATAGAATCATAGGACTGGAAGGGACCTCAAGAGGTCATCTAGTCCAGTCCCCTGCACTCATGGCATGAGTATTATCTAAACCATTCCTGACAGGTGTTTGTTTAACCCGCTCTTAAAAATCTCCAATGATTAAAAATCTCCAATGATGGAGACTCCACAACCTCCATAGGCAATTTATTCTCAGAAGTTAAGAAAAACAGTTTTTCTCCCTGCTTCTTGTATCAACCTTTTACATACTTGAAAGTTGTTATGTCCCCTTTCAGTCTTCTCTTTTCTAGATTAAACAAACCCAATTTTTTCAATCTTCCCTCATAGGTCATGTTTTCTAGACCTTCAGTCATTTTTGTTGCGCTTCCCTGGACTCTCTCCAGTTTGTCCACATCTTTCCTCATAGACTCATAGACTTTAAGGTCAGAAGGGACCATTATGATCATCTCGTCTGACCTCCTGCACAACGCAGGCCACAGAATTTTACCCACTCATTCCTGCAATATACCTCTCACCTATATCTGAGCTATTGAAGTCCTCAAATCTTGGTTTAAGGACTTCAAAGTACAGAGAATCCTCCAGCAAGTGACCCATGCCCCCTGCTGCAAAGGAAGGTGAAAAACCTCCAGGGCCTCTGTCAATTTGCCCTGGAGGAAAATTCCTTACCGACCCCAAATATGGCGATCAGCTGAACCTTGAGCATGTGGGCACCTGAAATGAGGTTCCCAGAACCAGACACAATACTCCAGTTGAGGCCTAATCAGCATGGAGCAGAGTGGAAGAATTACTTCTTGTCTTTTACTTGCAAGATAACAGCATCTCTACCCATGTGGCTTTTCCTCTGATGAGGATGAGTAAAGAATGCACTTAGCCTTTTGACCTCCAACCATCATGCATAATTTGCTTTGAAATTAGCATTTTCTTTTAAAGTCTTAAGTCCTTCATTAGCATTTCACAAGATTTCTTGGGTGGGTTATTTAGTCTAAGGATATACACCATGTAAATATTTGCTTTTACATTATAACAGGAATAGATTAGTGGAATGTTACATGTATAATTTTCACTTGTTTTCATGAAGTTTAAAATCTGAGGACACATTTAACACTTTGATCTACTAACATACAAGTGAACTGACCCGGGGATCTAACCTGGGCTGACACTTGGTTTGCCAGCATCACAACTGGCATGTGAAATTCCTGTTTGCAGAGGGAGAGAGAGCTGGATGGAATTGGGGTACATGACTCTTAGCACACCCATTTGACAGCTCTTCCTTCCCTCTCCCTCTTTCCACAGATCTTTAGGCCAGAAGGGTCCATCATGACCCAACTCATCTGAGCTTCTGCATAGCACAGGTGAGAAATCCCTGCCTGGAGTTCAATAGCTTGTGACTAAGCTACAGCAGATCTTTCGGAATGAGACCCATTTACCACAGCCCTAGGTGAGCTGCTTCAGTGGTCAATCACCCCGAACATTAGAAATCACACTTTGTTTTGCTCCATGTCACATGAACAAACTACTGCTGGGTGTCTCTCTCCTGGTCCAGAGGTTTCAGCTCTCCAGGGCTGGTGGCATTAAATTGTTAGGGGAAGGCTCATGCCTTGTGAGCCCACTCCCACCAGCAAGTCATCAGAGCCAGGGTCAGGACACATGTATTTGGCCAGGCTTTCATTAACCTTTACAGTGGCAAGTGCGCAGGAAATATGACAAGGCAAATTTTTTGTTCCGAGGGCCACTTCGGGGTTCCAAAACTGTATGAAGGGCTGGGTAGGGAAGGCTGTGCCTCCCCAAACAACCTGGCCCCTCCCCCATCCAACCCCCACCCACTTCCTGCCCTTGACTGCCCCCCTCAGAATCCCCAGCCCATTCTGCTCCTTGTTCCCTGACTGCCCCCTTCTGAGACCTCCCTCCGCCCCTAACCACCACCCCCAGGACACCACCCTCTACTCAACCCCCCCACCCCACCCCGCTCCCTGTCCCCTGACTACCCTGATCCCTATCCACCTCCCTACCTCCTAACAGATCCCCAGGACTCCTATGCCCTATCCAACCCCCGTTCCCCATCCTCTGACCACCCCCCACAACGGTTCCCCCCAGAATCTCTGCCCCATGCAACACCCCCTGCTCCCTGTCCCCTGACTGCCTGCAGGATTCCGTGCCCCTTATCCAACCCCACTCCGGTCCCCTTACCATGCTGTTCGAGCAGCATGTCTGGAGGCCATGCAGCCTGCCGGAGCTTACCACACCGCTCCAAGCAGCCCGAGCTCAGGACCCGCCAGAGCCACGCCGCTGCAGTGCTGCCCAGGGCCGCTTCTGGACATGGCACACTGAGGATCCAGGAGAGCGGGGGAGGGAGGGAAAAGGTGGGACAGCAGGGGTGGGGCCAGAGGAAGCCACCCTGGCAGGGAGCTCAGGTGAGCTGGGCAGGAGGGTCCCACAGGTCGGAGGTGGCCTGCAGGCCGTAGTTTGCCCACCCCTGAACTATGAGGTGGGTCTGCTACAGTCTGTTGAAATGTCCTTGTGTTGGCAATCGGAGACTATGCAAGGTCTTAGATAGTAGTAAGGTCCTTGGTGGGCTCTATGGCCTAATGGTTAGCATCAACTCAGTCATGGGGTAGTGGTAGGGGAGCTCAGACCTACCCACTCCACTCATCTCTGATCCCAGGCTCTAGGAGGGTCAGCTGCATTGACCCCAAGGGGGGCACAAGTTACCCTTGTTGGGGTCACTTCCTGCCACAGCTCCCTTTGCTTCTGATCCTAGGTAAGGAAAAAGAAAAAAGGAAGCCAAATTGTCAGCCCCAGCTGGGCTCAGCACAGTCCTGGTATTTCGGGGAGGCATCTCCTGAACCCCCAAGAAAGCTAGTTTGGGTGCTTAATTTTCATAATTGTTTCTTTTAAAGATCTAGCAAAAAGCTTAAGTTCCAGATGTATTTTTTCCCTTTTTGTTTTTAATAAAATATACCTTTTTTTAGGAACAGGATTGGATTTTTTGGTGTCCTAAGAGGTTTGTGCATATGTTGTTTGATTAGCTGACAGGCACAGCTAATTTCCTTTGTTTTCTTTCTCAGCTCTTCCCCAGAGGGGGTGTGAAAGGGTACCCTACAGGGAGGAATTCCCAAGTGGACCTTCCTAAGTTCAGAGGGGATTTTTTTGCATTTGGGTGGTGGCAGTGTTTACCAAGCCAAGGTCAGAGAGAAGCTGTAACCTTGGGAGTTTAGTACACAACTGGAGTGGCCAGTATTAATTTTTAAAATCCTTGCGGGCCCCCATTTCCTGAACTTGGAGTGACAGAGTGGGGATTCAGTTTAAAGGTTACAAGCAAACAAAAACATCTGCAGTTAGCACAGAGGAGATCCACAAACCAAAATAAGAAATAAACCCAAATACATCTAACTAAACATTCCCTATCCAAAATTATTTCTTCTAGGTATGGAAGGTACTTATTCATACCTTGTTCAAACCTTATACAACATTTCTGTTTATAGCATTGCTGCTCTGTCTCCCTGCAGCCCAGAGAACAACAGACAAAGGGAAAGTTTATTTCCCAAATTTAAAAGTTCTAGCCTTTCATTGGCTCTTTTGGTCAGGTGCCCACTCCTTTTCTTTTACCTGTGGTCTTGTTAACCCGTTACAGGTAAAGCAAGCAGAGAACAGCTACCAAGAAGGATTTTACCGCTAACTGGCTGTCTGGGTGGCCATCAAAGGATGCTCCCTGCCACCCCCCGTCACCACTTCATTTATCACACAGGCTGAGGGGGATTTGGATCACTTAGGCACGGGCAGCTAAAGCTTCAGGTCTGGTTGTCTGACATGAGAATATGGTGGCTGCGCAATTTTCAGGCTGTGGTTTTGCAACAAATACCACTGATGCTGTCACTCTCTGATGGGGTTGGACTGCTCTCTCTGGATTGGACTGCAGCACTCCAGCTCCCATTGCTGTTCTCTTGTTCGGAACACATAGAATAATAGCATCATAGAATATGAGGGTTGCAAAGGACCTCAGGAGGTCATCTAGTCTAACCCCCTGCTCAAAGCAGGACCAATCCCAATTAAATCATCCTTTTGACAAGCCTGACCTTAAAAACCTCTAAGGAAGAAGATTTCACCACCTCCCTAGGTAACCCATTCCAGTGCTTCACCACCCTCCTAATGAAAAAGTTTTTCCTAATATCCAACCTAAACCTCCCCCCACTGCAATCTGAAACCATTACTCCTTGTTCTGTCATCTGGGGTACCACTGAGAACAGTCTAGATCCATCCTGTTTGGAACCCCCTTTCAGGTAGTTGAAAGCAGCTATCAAATCCCCCTTCATTCTTCTCGTCTCTTCTTCCTCTGGACTCTTTCCAATTTTTCCACATCTTTCTTGTAGTGTGGGCCCCAAAAATGGACACAGTACTACAGCTGAGGCCTCACCAATGTTGAATAGAGGGGAACGATCACATTCCCTGGACTCACATTTAGTTTTGTCCTGTTTTAATACAAATTATAAAGCTGCTGCTGCCTCCACTCTGAGACTGAGAGTCAGAACTGAGACTTTATTTAAAATTCAGGTACTAATTCTAATCCCTTGATCCTACCCCTGATAACATCCATCTGGTTGAGATTCAGACCTGACATACAAACCACATACACCCTCTTACTAGTGCTGTGTTCTGCTGCTGCTAAATGCTCAGTGCAGCTCTGTCCACAAGTGGGTTTGTTCCTCGTCCTCCACAAGGCAAACAGAGAACAGCTCGATGGGGCTGAAAAAGTCTAGATTTGGGCCATTCATGTGTGCCTGCCTGGAGTGGGTTTTACTGCAGATGTGTGTATGATAGTGATTAGGATTAAGTACACTGGTGGGGTGGAGGGAAGAAACGTTCTCCCAAAACAGAGCCACAAAACTGACAGAATAGTTCTACCCTGAGCAAGTGGCCTGGTGGCTGGAGCTTTGTTACACACGCCTGAGCCCTGTCATTTATTGTGGCATGAATGGCGTGGATTCACCCTCTGTGACTAGTCAGAGTTCAGGGCCCTGGGGAAGTAGAAATTGATGGAGTCTGGAATTTTCTGTGATGCACTTTTGTTTATTTACAAGGAATGTACAAAGTCCCGTTTCCGTGAGCACAGAAGTAGTCAAGAATAAGAGGAGCAATTTCCCAGCGTACAGCCCCAAGCCTCTTTAGCCAGCAGACCCAACAGCTGCCTCACTAGCTTTTTGCAGGTCACATTGGGCTCCCCTGCTATTGCTTGGATTTCTTGTTTTTTGCCTCTGCCTCCCTCTTCTTTGTCCTTATTTGTTCTCAGTTTCTGCGTGTTCTACCTTCCCCTCACACCCAAAACAATACTTTGCAAAAGCCGCTATGCACCAGTCCAAACTCCTGAGGGGGCTCACAACCCCCTGTTGTCTTGGAGAATGGGGCTTCTGATTAACTGACAGTTTGGTAACTGCAGGCTTCAGTAACACCCTGGCTCAGAGGGGTTTGTAGTCAAAGCAGTCTCTGCTCCCTCTCAGCATAATGCTGTCGAAGTGCAGCCAATTGACCCAGGGCATTCTCCTTTTCCTCTTCACTCAGTGCCCCTGTAAAGATATCCATTTCTATGTGACCCCTCTCCCCACGAGACAGTCCTTTTCTCTCACAAGGCTGCAGTATGGAGACAAAGTCATGCAAATGCAGACTGCTGTCACCCAGTGAACCTGCCGTCCACGGGCTAAGCTCTCAGCAGCATTGGATAGACACACTCAGTGCAGCACAACTGTGTGTGGTAGGCAAATGGGACTTGAGTCCCTCACTAAGAGCTATTCTAACATGCACCAACTTGGGATAATCTCCTAGAGGTCATGAGACCAGTGAGAATGGAGAATGCAGTGCACCCCAGATCCCCTTCCCTCAGCACTCTCATACCCCCAACAGGCTACAGCTGGTGAAGACGCCTATTATCTTCCATTGCTTCTGGGTGACTAGAGAGGAGATCTGATTGGCTCCACATAGAATAGTCTTCACTCTTCCCAGGTAGCTGTCAGAAAGCCAAGGAATGGGAGGGCTGGGATTAAGTGGAAGGTGACCTCAAGTAATGAGCTCACTTGGCAAGGGATAGTCTTGCTACAGGCAAAATGCCCTGCAGGAGGCAACCAGCTCCAGCACTCGCTTGGCAGCCCAAATAGGTTAAGTACCATCTAACTTCTGTAATTATCAAGCTACGCCTTTAGCTGCACCTACTTATTGACAATACAAATCTACAAAAAAGTAGCACCACTCTCATTCAGAGCTAAGCAATACACCAAGAGAAAATACTGCACATCTCTCACACAGGAACCCAGACTCATGGGACAGGCCCAGCCACAACTCCATCTTCCTCTTTGCTCCCCCCCTGTCCCCACACTGCAGTGCTTCCCCAGGCCGGGACTGCTCAGATGTCACTAGATTACAGCAGCAGTGGAATGAATGCTCTGGACGACGCATGTAAACACGGAGATGCCAATTCCATCCTGCCCCTTGATCAATCTGCAGGAGATAGCTGCAGGCAGAGGGCATTGAAACCTATTCCCCATGATCACCCAGTGCTACAGAAAGGGGCCAGCTCCCCACAATCTCTTTCATTGGTTCCCTTGGCAGTTGCAAAGTCTCCACTTACTAATAAAATACTCTCCCAGGACATCCAGCGAATAGGAAGCACGGCCCGCCCTTGGATTCGGTAGTAGTCTCCACTGTACAAGTTCCTGCTCATGCCGAAGTCTGCAATCTTGATGGTGTAGTTCTTACCCACCAAGCAGTTGCGTGTGGCCAGGTCCCGATGCACAAAATTCAGAGAGGACAGGTACTTCATGCCAGAGGCAATCTGAGTGGCCATGAACTTCAGGTCAGTGTAGCTGCAGAGACAGGGAAGGCCAAAGGAGGGGTGAGGCTGCTGAGCAGGCCTTGAGCTATCTGGGTGTGATGTCACCTAAACAGGAGCAGTTGGACCTCATCCTCAGCAACTCAGAGCAGCCAGCCCTTGTACAATGCAAACCCTGGAGCAACAACATGGACACCAACAGCATACAGCAGAAGCTCCCATGGTAACTGATAGATGTATCATGGAGAGCAGGCCCTGGCTAGATATTGCACTGCTGTGGAAGGGCCAGTCAGGGAAGGAGTGCCCCTACAGTGTGTTACTGACAGGGCAGTAGGAAATGAGCATGGCATGGACGGCAGAGCGGCTTGGCCAGATTCCTACAGAGCAGCAGCTCCTGCTTGTCCAAGTCTCAGCTACCCAAAGGTTTGGCACATCCCCAAAACAGGACAATGGCACAAAATGCTGGAGGCACCAGGAGGAGCCCAAGAAATGACAATGAAATAGGGATTTCCTCCTGCTTGTGCTTTCACCTCGTCACACGTGCTCTCCCTACCCCCACCCAGCCGCCCCTCACTCTGCCTCATCCCCAAGCAGTCCCCTGCTCTCCTTACCTCCACCCAGACCCACCCTCCCTCCACCTCCTCTCACTGCCCTGTCTGGTCACACCTGCTCTCATCACCCCACTCAGTCACACCTGTCCTCCCTTTCCCCCCCAACCCAGACACACCCACTCTGCCCCCACACCTATCTAGCAACATCATTACTCCTCACCTGCTCTTGTGACCCCTCCCCAACTGCTCTCCTCCACCCATCACACCTGCTGTCCCTGCCCCTACCCAGTCATATCCTCCCATTTCTGCATCCCCCATGAAGTCCCACATGCTCTTGGCCTTTTGCCCCACCATTCTAGGAGAGTGGTAGAGTTCTGTGTAGCCCCATGTAGGAGCAGAAAGGCTACCTGACAATGGGTCCATTGCTGGCAGGGGGGAGCTGGGGCTCGTGCCGGGATAGGAACTGGTTGAGGTCTCCGTTCTCCATGTACTCCGTAATCATGCAGAGTGGGTCATCAGTGATACACACTGCCAGCAGCCGGATGATATTGGGGTCCTTGAGCCGTGACATGATCTTAATCTCCTTCAGAAAGTCATTCCTTTCAGAAACAAAACCACAAAGACACAGATGGGCCCACAGGGACAGGTATACGACATGTGGGCATACATGGACAGCCCCAGAGACACACAGACAGAGACAGGGACCCACAGGGACAGATGAACAGAGCCAAAACACATAGGGAACTGGAGTTAATGATACAATATACAACAGGGGAAAGTACCACAGAGAGCAATTTGCACAGCGAAGTACACTAATACTAGTGACAGAAGTTAATGGGAAGATATTGTTGAGCCTTTGCCATGTGGCCCCAGGGTTCAGGGCCTGGCAGGACCATCTGGAGCAGCAATCGGTGGTGCACACTCAGAGACCTTCCCATGCAAGTTGGTTATTCACAGAACATACTCATGGCCCAGGTCAGAGGTGGTAACAAATGGCACACAGGCAACTTGCTCTTTCCAGAAACCTCAGCTAAGGCATCATGGCTCTGAGACCAAAAGGCAGCTCTTTCAGGCCGGTGTCTCCCAAGGACCATCCTGGAATCTCACTAACTAGCACTCTGTTCCCTGTTCCTGCCTTAGTCCTGGGGGTTTACACCCAGGAAACCCCTTAGGCCCTGGCTGTTTCCCTAGGATCACATGAGCCTGGAAGATGACTTGGCCATTACTCCCTAACCCTACCCCTTCAGGCAGCTGCTCTGCAACACAAAGGAAGCTTTATTAGGCTTGGCTGCCCATTGGACAAAGGAGCCAATGGGGAGCCATTGACTTTGGCTTTGACCTCCACAGCCCCTCCATGGCTGCCATTGGACAGGTTCTGCATGGGTCACATCAGTAAGGCTAAGATTGAGTCATGAGTATTTTTGGTAAAAGTCATGGACAGATCATAGGCAATAAATAAAAATTCACAGCCCATGATCTGTCCATGACTTTTACCCAAAATACTCGTGACTAAATCTCTACTTCTGGGGCCCTGCTGCTACAGGGGACCCCTGATGGGGAGAGGGAGACACCTGCTCCAGTGCTGGGGGTTGACAGCCCCCAGCAGTTGTTGCCAGGGACCACTCTCTGGACAGCCTCCAGGTACCCCTGGGGCTGCGCTCCAGCTGCCGCAGGACCATTGCTGCTTGGGCGGTCCCCAGGGCACTCCCAGGACTTCTGCTTGGGCGCCCCCCAGAGCCAGCCACACCAGCCACTGTTCCAGCAGTCTCCGGAGCCAGCTGCCTGGGCAGCCCTGCAATCAGCCACACCAACTGCTGCGGAAGTCACGGAGGACCCAGAAAGTCATGGAATCCATGACTTCTGGGACCTCCGTGAAAGAATCACAGCCTAACACATAAGTTCCGTGAGCCAAGCACTAGGAAGCCAGCCTGATCTGCAGCATACCTCCCAACATTTGCAGGGGCTGAAGTGGGACAGGTTCTGCCCCCTGCGGGTTGAGAGCAAGCCTGCCTCCCACTTACCCCCCAGTGGTGGCTCCTCTCCTGCAGGGCTGGTTGGATTCAGCTCCCTAGCTAGACCTGTGGGACAGGAGTTGCTCCCAGCTAGACATGTTGGACAGGAGCTGCTTCAGCTGGGGCTGGAGAGTCAGAGTAGGCCAGTTCTATGAAACCCGGGACTGCTGGGAGGTCTGCTGCAGAGCGTTCAGGTACACTACACCGGAAGGTAGGTGTACACATGCTAGCTGTGCTCAAGCTCAAACACTAAGAGATAGCCATGTAGCCATAGCAGCACAGGCAGTGCTTGAGCTAGCCCCTCAAATGTGATCCCGTCCTCAGTCGTAGCCATGTACTCGGGAAGCTAGCCTGAGCTACCATCCATTCTGCCATGTCAACACTGCTACTAACATGCTAGCACGTAGCTGTCTAACTGAACTGTGAATTTCATCTCCAGCTGCTGTGTATATGTGCCCTCAGAGCCCTCATGATCCAAAATAACGCACTGCACTATGGAAGTGCCTGGGCCAGCAAAACTGATTGGGCCCTAGGAACAAAAGAGACAAAGATGGGAAAAAGAGAGGCTAGCCTCACTAAGTGGGCAGAGTTAAGGTTATCTGGGTGTCTTAACTGGGCATTTCCAGACTTCAAAGTGTCTGGGAGCTTTTGAAGTTTCACCTTAACTGCAAATTTCCTGGACTTCTATTTTAAAAAGTCTCTTGATTTTATTAACTACAACATTCTTGTGCTTTCCTCTTAGTTGCTGATCCATGTTCTCAACTCTAAGTTAACCTTCAGAGAGTTTTGGTCTAGGTAGGATACATCTGCATGCAGTAGGGACCTCACATTGCATGATCCCAGATTTTTGCAACACTTACCTGTGGCTGCCTACTACCTGGCTTTCCCTGTGTTGAAGCCCATGACTACTTGGGATTTCATGGCAACAATAGGGACAGCACTCAGGTCCACATACTCTAAACACATAGCCCCCTAATACTTGAGCTAAAGGAGACTCTCCAGTTGCTGTATAAGGCATCTTCTACAGGTCTGATTGGAATCAGGACTGCTCAGTTTGCAAAACAGAAGGCAATGGTGACAACTGCATACTAGTCAGATAAATAATAATAAATAATAATAAAAAAAGTTAATATTTTAAAAGTTCCTCTTTCCCATAGAGTTGAATAGTCCTTCTTTGGTGCTTACTTTCAACCCAATACCATTTTTTAATGCACAATACAAGACTTGCTGTAGTGAATGAGGTCACTGGCCCATCTAGATGAGACCTCATCAGGTGGCAGGGGGCATTTCCAGCCACTTAAAGATGCTGCCCCGCCCCCAATACATGGCCAAGGATGCCATGAGCCACTCAGCCCCTCTCCCCCATGACTGGGGGAAGGGGGGCAGGAAGAAGTGGATGTGAACTTGGAGCTTGGCCTAACCCAACCAAACCATGCTTTTTGGCACTGAAAGCAGAGCCTACTGCTGAGAGTAGCAGGGTTCTTGGCAGAACCCCAGTGGGGTGGCCTGAACATGTGTAGTATTTTAAAAATCAAACCTGCAAATGTCAAACCATGGCCAGCTAGGGAACAGCAGAGATGGGAGATGAGAGTCAGGGGCTGGGTGCAGAGAGGTAGGTTGGGCACTGACCCAGGAGCAGGTGTAACAGGAATGATTGATGCTCATGACCATGTAATCAAGTATCAGTGTGGTAGCCATGTTAGTCTGTATCCACAAAAAAAAATAAAAATAAAAACAAAAAAAACACACCCAAGGAGTCAGCTGGCACCTTAAAGACTAACAGATTTTTTGGGGCATAAGTTTTCGTGAGTAAAAAGCCCCATGTCTTCAGATGCATACAATGAAAATTACAGATGCAGGTATAAATATACTGACACATGAGGAGAAGTACTAACCTAGTGAGGAGGGCTTTAAACTAGGTTTGCCAGGGGATGGTGACCTAAGCCCAGAGGTAAGTGGGGGAGTGGGATACTGGGAGAAAACACAAGGAGGAGGGCACAAGACGGGAAGCCTCCTGATTCATACTGAGAAAGTAGAGTAATTGGTTAGTTTTCTTAGGTGCGTGTATATGAATGCAAGAAGCCTGGGAAACAAGCAGGAAGAATTGGAAGTCCTGGCACAGTCAAAGAACAATGATGTGACTGGAACAACAGAAACCTGGTGGGGCAGTTCACATGACTGGAGCACGGTCATGGATGGGTATAAACTGTTCAGGAAGGACAGGTATGGGAGGAAAGGTGGAGGAGTTGCATGATATGTAAGAGAGCTCTTTGATTGCTCAGAGCTCCAGTTTGAAAACAGGAGAAAAGCCTGTTGAGAATCTTTGGGTTAAGTTTAGAGGCAAGAGCAACAAAGGTGATGTCGTGGGCTATAGACTACCAATCAGAAGAATGAGGTAGATGAGGCTTTCTTCGGACAATTATTTGAAGTCTCTGGATGACAGGTTCTGGTTCTAATGGGGGACTTCAATCACACTGACATCTGCTGGGAGAGCAATACAGCAGTGCACAGACAATCCAGGAAGTTTTTGGAGAGTGTTGGGGACAACTTCCTGGTACAAGTGCTGGAGGAACTTACCAGGGGCCATGCTCCTCTTGACATGCTGCTTACAAACAGGGAAGAATTAGTAGAGGAAATAGAAGTGGGCAGCAACCTAAGCAGCAGTGACCATGAGATGGATGAGTTCAGGATCCTGACAAAAGGAAGAAAGGACAGTAGCAAAATATGTGCCCTGGCCTTCAGAAAAAGCAAACTTAGACTCCCTTAGGGAACTGATGGGCAGGATCCCCTGGGAGGCTAATATGAGGGGGAAAGGAGTCCAGGAGAGCTGGCTGTATTTTTAAGAAGTCTTATTGAAGGTACAGGAACAAGCCATCTCAAAGTGCAGAAACAACAGCAAATATGGCAGGCGATCAGCTTGGCTTAGCAGCGAAATCTTTGGTGAGCTTAAATTCAAAAAGAAAGTTTACAAGAAGTGGAAGTTTGGACAGATGATTAGGGAGGAGTATAAAAATATTACTACAGCATGCAGGGGTGTAATCAGGAAGGCCAAGGCAGAACTGGAGTTGCAGCTAGCAAGGGATGTGAAGGGTAACAAGAAGGCTTTCTACAGTATGTAAGCAACAAGAAGGTGGTCAGGGAAAGTATGGGACCATTACTGAATGGGGGAGGCAACACAGTGACAGATGATGTGGAAAAAGCTGATGTACTCAATGCTTTTTTTTCATCTGTCTTCAGAGATGAGGGCAGCTACCAGACTGCTGCACTGAGCAAAACAATATGGGGAGGGGATAAGCAGTTCTTAGTGGTGAAAGAACATGTTAAGGACTATTTAGAAAAGCTGGACATGCACAGGACCATGGGGCCGGATGCACTGCTTTCAAAAGTGCTGAGAGAATTGGCTGATTTGATTGCAGAGCCACCGGCCATTATTTTTGAAAATTTGTGGTGATCTGTGGAGGTCCCGGACAATTGGAAAAAGGCTAATATAGCACCCATCTTTAAAAAAGGGAAGAAAGAATCTGAACTACAGACCAGTCAGCCTTACTTCAGTCCCTGGAAAAATCGTGGAGCAGGTCCTCAAGGAATCCATTTTGGAGGAGCACTTGGAGGAGAGGAAGGTGATCAGGAACAGTCAACATGGATTCACCAAGGGTAAGTCATGCCTGACCAATATGATTGCCTTCTATGATGAGATAACTAGCTCTGTGGATATGGGGAAAGCAGTGGGTATGATATATCTTAACTTTAGCAAAGCTTTTGATACAGTCTCCCACAATATTCTCGCCAGCAAGTTAAAAAAGTATGGATTGGATGAATGGACTATAAGGTGGACAGAAAGCTGGCTAGATTGTCGGGCTCAACAGATAGTGATCTACAGCTTGATGTGTAGTTGGCAGCCAGTATCAAGCAGAGTGCCTCAAGGGTCAGTCCTGGGGATGGTTTTGTTCAACATCTTTATTAATTATCTGGATTATAGGATTAATTGCACCCTAAGCAAGTACGCAGATAACATTAAGATGGGGGAGAGGTAGATATGCTGGAGGATAGGGTCCAGGGGGACCTAGACAAATTGGAGGATTGGGCCAAAAGAAATCTGATGAGTTCTGCACTTACGAAGGAAAAATCCCATGCACCACTACAGGCTGGGGACCAACTGGCTAAGGGGCAGTTCTGCAGAAAAGGACCTGGGGATTACAGTGGACAACAAGTTGGATATGAGTCAGCAGGGTACCCTTGTTGCCAAGAAACCCAATGGCATACTGGGCTGTATTAGTAGGAGCACTGCCAGCAGATCGAGGGAAGTGATTATTCCCCTCTAATCAGCACTGGTCTGGCCACACCTGGAGTATTGCATCCACTTTTGGTCCCCCCACTACAGAAGGTACAGTAAGTGACTTCTGACAGAGTGAGGTGTGTACCTAATCTGTTTCCTCACTTTCAAATCAGTGGCACTGCTATGGGTACCTGCATGACCCTACAGCATGCAAACATTTTTATGGCCGACTTAGAACAACTCTTCCTCGGCTCTCGTCCCCTAGTGCCCCTTCTCTACTTGTGCTACACTTGTGCTATGTCTTCATCATATGGACCCATGGGAAGGAGGCCCTTGAAGAATTCTACCTGGATTTCAACAATTTCCACCTCATCAACCTCAGCCTAGACTAGTCCTCACAAGAGATCTACTTCTTGGACACTACAGTGCAAATAAGTGATGGTCACGTAAACACCACTCTATACCAGAAACCTACTGACCACTACTTACCTACATGCCTCCAGCTTCCATCCAGGACATATCACACAATCCACTGTCTACAGCCAAGTCCTAAAATACAACCCCTTTTGCTCCAGTCCCTCAGACAGAGATAAACACCTACAAGATCTTTATCAAGCATTCTTAAGATTACAATACCAACCCGGGGATGTGAGGAAACAGATTGGCAGAGCTAGATGGGTACCCAGAAGTCACCTACTACATGACAGGACCAACTAGGAAAATAACAGAACACCACTGGCCATCATGTACAGCCTCCAGCTAAAACCTCTCTAGTACATCACCAATGATCTACAGCCTATCCTGGAAAACAATCGCTCACTCTCACAGATTTTGGGAGGCAGGCTAGTCCTTGCTTACAGACAGCCCCCCAACCTGAAGCAAATACTCACCAGCAACTACTCACCACACTACACTAACCCAGGAACCAACCCCTGTAACAAACCCCGTTGCCTACTCTGTCCCCATATCTCTTCTAGCGACACCATTAGAGGACCTAACCACATGAGCCACACCTGCACATCTACTAATGTGCTATATGCCATCATGTGCCAGCAATGCCCCTCTGACATGTACATTGGCCAAGCCAGACAGTCTCTATGTAAAAGAATAAATGGACACAAAATCAGACATCAGGAATGGTAACATACAAAAGCCAGTAGGAGAAAACTTCAGTCTCCCTGTACATTCAATAACAGATTTAAAAGTAGCCATCCCACAACAAAAAAACATCAAGAACAGATTACAATGAGAAATTGCAGCGCTACAACTGAGTTGCAAATATAACACCATTAATTTGGGCTTAGTTAGGAACTGGGATTGGCTGGCTTAGTACAAAAGCAATTTTTCCTCTCTTGATATTGACATCTTCCCGTCAATTACACTGGTCTACAATTTTTTAGAAGTCGTCTGCTTCAGAGATAAAATGTGATATTTATTATGTATTTTGATGTGCTGAATTCAAATATGACAATTAAAACAACTGATTGGCTACTGTTTCTAAGATATTTAAGTTTTTACATTTTATGTCTATGTATATTGTGTAGATAGTAGAGTTTTAATCATAAATTGTAAACCTAGGTCTTTTCATGTGTTTATGGTTGCTTTACATGATAATATTTCACCTGTCCTGTTTATATAACACTTTAAAAATCAGCAAAAGGGTTATATAAATAAAATGTATTATGAAACAAAAGGCAAAAAACTATTATGTACATAGTTTAGTCCTATTCAGTGTCTACTCGGCGCTTCTTGGCTTGTCTCTTGTATTCATTAAATGGAGCATCTCTTGTCACTGTCCAGCAATAGTCTGCAAGCATTGATGGGCTCCATTTGCCCTGATAGCGTTTCTCCATTGTTGCAATGTCCTGGTGAAATCGCTCTCCGTGCTCGTCGCTCACTGCTCCGCAGTTCGGTGGAAAAAAATCTAGATGAGAGTGCAAAAAATGTATCTTTAGTGACATGTTGCAACCAAGGCTTTTGTATGCCTTGAGGAGGTTTTCCACCAACAATCTGTAGTTGTCTGCCTTGTTGTTTGCGAGAAAATGTATTGCCACTGACTGGAAGGCTTTCCATGCCGTCTTTTCCTTGCCACGCAGTGCATGGTCAAATGCATCATCTCGAAGAAGTTCACGAATCTGAGGACCAACAAAGACACCTTCCTTTATCTTAGCTTCACTTAACCTTGGAAATTTTCCATGGAGGTATTTGAAAGCTGCTTGTGTTTTGTCAATGGCCTTGACAAAATTCTTCATCAGACCCAGCTTGATGTGTAAGGGTGGTAACAAAATCTTCCTTGATTCAACAAGTGGTGGATGCTGAACACTTTTCCTTCCAGGCTCCAATGACTGTTGGAGTGGCCAATCTTTCTTGATGTAGTGGGAATCTCTTGCACGACTCTCCCATTCGCAGAGAAAACAGCAGTACTTTGTGTATCCAGTCTGCAGACCAAGCAAGAGAGCAACAACCTTCAAATCGCCACAGAGCTGCCACTGATGTCAGTCATAGTTTATGCACCTCAAAAGTTGTTTCATGTTGTCATAGGTTTCCTTCATATGGACTGCATGACCAACTGGAATTGATAGCAAAACATTGCCATTATGCAGCAAAACAGCTTTAAGACTCGTCTTCGATGAATCACTGAAGAGTCTCCACTCATCTGGATCGTGAACGATGTTGAGGGCTGCCATCACACCATCGATGTTGTTGCAGGCTACAAGATCACCTTCCATGAAGAAGAATGGGACAAGATCCTTTTGACGGTCACGGAACATGGAAACCCTAACATCACCTGCCAGGAGATTCCACTGCTGTAGTCTGGAGCCCAACAGCTCTGCCTTACTCTTGGGTAATTCCAAATCCCTGACAAGGTCATTCAGTTCGGCTTGTGTTATGAGGTATGGTTCAGAGGAGGAGGATGGGAGAAAATGTGGTTTCTGTGACATTGATGGTTCGGGACCAGAAGTTTCATCCTCTTCCTCTTCCTCATCCTCATCTGACTCAA
This sequence comes from Dermatemys mawii, assembly GCA_007922305.1. Classification (NCBI taxonomy): domain Eukaryota; kingdom Metazoa; phylum Chordata; order Testudines; family Dermatemydidae; genus Dermatemys; species Dermatemys mawii. The sequence goes on from ML677390.1 coordinate 709,521, forward strand.
GTGAGAATGATTCTGGTGCATCGGGAACCGGCAGTCCTTCTCCGTGGGGTATTGGGCATATAGCTGATGGAATGTTTGGATAATGCACAGTCCACTTTTTCTTCTTTGACACACCTTTCCCAACTGGAGGCACCATGCAGAAGTAACAATTGCTGGTATGATCTGTTGGCTCTCTCCAAATCATTGGCACTGCAAAAGGCATAGATTTCCTTTTTCTGTTCAACCACTGGCGAAGATTTGTTGCACAAGTGTTGCAGCATATGTGTGGGGCCCACCTCTTGTCCTGATCTCCAGTTTTGCAGCCAAAATAAAGGTGATAGGCTTTCTTAACCATACTGGTTATACTGCGCTTTTGTGATGCAAAAGTCACTTCACCACAAACATAGCAGAAGTTATCTGCACTGTTCACACAAGTACGAGGCATCTCTGCTCACTTTGGCTAAACAGAAATGTGTCCCTTTGCAAAATCAAAAACTGACAAATAAGAGAGCACGACACTGTATGATTTCTAGAGCTGATATAGGGCAATTTGTTCAGCAGAGTGATGTAAGCTTCGTTATGATTGCATCATCCATGACTTCTAGGAATAACATGATGCAATTCATATCATGTATGACACAATACCAGCTTCAGATTGCATCATTCATTGTTTTGCCTAAAAAGCAAGTACTGTCCAAAACCAGTCATAGATTTATTCATAGATCCAGTCAAAGATGTATTTTAGTCATTTCTGATTTAAATTGAGATCCCTTCCCTTTATAACTCACTTATCCTCCGCCATTCCCATGTCAAGGGTCGTATATACTGACCCAAATAGCATATCTTGAAAACTAGAGCCAATCAACAATTTTAAGCATCATTTTCATTCTCAGTGACCCAGAATTAGTAAGGTTTGACTACATTTATTTCAGAAGCATTTTGGCTGTAGAGCAGTGTTATTGGGAGTGGACCACATCTGCCCTCACTGAACTGGCCTTGTCAGCACTGGTTCTCCACTTGTAAGGTAATTCACTTCTCATGTGTCAGTATATTTATGCCTGCTTCTGTAATTTTCACTCCATGCATCTGAAGAAGTGAGGCTTTTCACCCATGAAAGCTTTTGCCCAAATAAATCTGTTAGTCTTTAAGGCGCCACCAGACTCCTCGTAACCATGTAATGAAAGGCTGCACAGTTACACCCATCCCCAAGGGGGTCACATACAGCCCCATCTCTGGCATCTCCTGACTCCTCAGTGCATTCTCCTAATGTTGCTTTTGAATGGAATTCCCTAGAGCAAGGGTAGGCAACCTATGGTGATCTGATTTTCAGTGGCACTCGCACTACCTGGGTCCTGGCCGCCAGTCCGGAGGGCTCTGCATTTTAATTTAATCTTAAGTGAAGCTTCTTAAACATTGTAAAAATCTTATTTACTTTACATACAACAATAGTTATATATTAAAACTTATAGAAAGAGACCTTCTAAAAACATTAAAATGTATTACTAGCACCTTAAATTAGAGTGAATAAATGAAGACTCGGCACACCACTTCTGAAAGGTTGCCAACCCCTGCCCTAGAGTTAGTTTTAAAAAAGAAATATCATTCCACATGCCGTAAGACTTTGATGTCACCAGAATACCTGTGCCATGCAAGGGGAATGCTTAGAGAAAAGCCCTTGCTGCCTCCATCGTGTCCCTTGCTAAACCATGTATGGGTGACATTTCAAAAGGATCTAGGGAACACAGGAGACTTGAGTAGTTTTTGAAAATGGGACTTAGTCTCCTGTTACCCAGGGCCTGTGTGTATTTTTCTGAGTGAGGCTCAAGCTCCCAGTACATACTGAGTTGTCAAACTCCACATGACCCCAATACCTGGCATTCTTGTTGGCATCTGCTCGCAGCATTTTCACAGCCACCAGAAGAGGTTGGTTGGAGGTGACATCCAAAGCAAAATCTTTGTCCATGAACTTTTCCATCCCCTCCACTTCGCAGAGATGAACCTAGAGTGGGGCAATGGATAGTGTTTGCTTTTGCCATCTGGTTCTCTATTTCCAGAACCTGGGACTTCCTTGGGGGTCAAATCAGAGCAACTCATTCTTACCCTCAAACCTTAACCAAAGCAGACCTTTGAAAATTCTGTTAGCACAGTTATTTTTAGTTCTAATCATTCCCACAGCTTCTTTGCCAGCTCTAGGTCCTAATAAAATAATACCTGGCAGAGTTACTGATCGAAAAACAAGGACTTTGAAGAGTGCTCTAAGCAAAAGCATGGATGATAGTAGCTGTATTTGCAAGAAAACGCCATACAACCGTCTGACAAGTTGACTACTGCTGCTACCTGATCCTCAGAATGCAGCCAAGGAGCTAATATGACCCACAAGATGTAAAGTGGAGTAAGAAATGGTGGGCACAGACCAGAGCCAGGGCACCACCACATATAGCAGCAGCAACATAGTCCTCTTTTGTGTGACACAGTGAGGATACCTCACTCTGCAGATCTACTCCTCAAGAGTGTTACGTTCCGTCTGATGATCAAAATAAATCTTTACTGTCTTTCACTCTTGTCAGTGCCAATACAACCAAGGCTGAGTGAGCCAGAACCAGCAACTGAACTGTTTACTCAAATCCAATCAGTGACAACCACATCACCCTCCCTGAAAACAATGGGATTCCACAGCTGTCCACATTGGTATAATTTAGTTTGAGGAACTACTGATAATTTGGAAATGGAAAGAACCCAGCTTGACTGGAAGGGCCCAGTCTGAGTTTGCATGAGATGTGTGATCTTTGTTGTTCCCGAGCACAAAATGAACTCTTTTGCTAGTTTTGACAAGGCATTGTGGGAGCTACACACTTTCAGATAGCATCGACTGTCAGTAACTCTATTGCACTGCTACATAGCTTTGTTCTGCTGAAGCAAAACGGTGTCTGTAGAACCATGTGCCTAGTATGTTCGTCTCAGCTTTCACAACATGAATTAAATGCATCTGAAATAAAATCCATCTCCTAGGCTCTGTTCTGAGATTGGCACAGAGGTCCTGTACCAGGGCTGTGCAATGCAGAGAGACTACAAAGGGAGGCCATGCAGAGAGGGGCTCCAGGCTTGGTGGTGTACAGAGGATGATGTATGTGGAGTCACCAGGCTCAAATCCCATTGCAGGACATGTAAGCAGCACACAGTTCCCAGAATCCCAAAGAAGGATTCATTCCCATCCTAAACGTGTCCCACACATGCTTTGGAGCAACATCAACATTAGACATGGTCATAATTGTTAGAATAGCTACTCTAGGAATAGAGTGAAAGGAATGCGAGTCTGCCTTCCAAGTGCGGTCACTGGAATTGCTCTACATCAGGCTGAAAAAATGTTTTCTAGTTTCCAGCAATCACAGGACTGCTCCTCTGTTAGATCAGAACAAGCCCCACCCAAGGCCCCCACTACCGATGCTGACAGAAGCACAGAAAATCTTGAGAGCTCGCTGGAAAATGGAATTTCTGTCCCTTGGGAAATTCCAAAATGTGTTTTCATCCTGTAACAGGACAAATAGTCAAAAGTTTGACATATTCTAAAACATCAAAAGAACCTTATCAAAACATTTCATTGTGATCATATAAAAATGAAACAGAACAAGGAAGTTGGAATGAAATGAAATGAGGAAGTTGAATAAAATGCCTCCTTTTCAGTTCGAATCATTTTGAAATTTTTCAATCAAAAATTTAATCAGAATTGACACATTCCCTCAAATCATTTTGATTTTGACAAAACTGCACTTTCCAACGGAAACTTGTTCCAGCGAAATTTCTTTGATCTGCTCTGGAAATCTTGCTTTGGCAGAAGCCATGGAGAAAATATTTTTTGGCAAATGCAGCTGGAAAATAGTGCTTTGATGGAAAAGGAAGCTATTTAGGATTTCACTTCATCATTTTGTTTTTTCTCCCAAAGAAACTTTAGCACCATTTCCATTTTTATATTTGAAACTAAATATTCATGCTATTGCTATTGAGTATAATTCAATAATTTCACAAAAAATGTGGAATTAAATGCAACATTTTATATGAGCAAAACATTTAATAGATTCATAGATCTTAGAATCATAGGATTAGAAAGGACTGCAAGGGTCATCACTTAACCCCCTGCCACATTGCAGAATTTGTTGTGTCTAAACCATCCAAGATAGACGGCTATCTGGCCTTCTTTTGAAAACCTCCAGTGAAGGAGCTTCTACAGCCTCCCTAGGCCGTCTGTTCCATTGTCCTGCTGCTCTTACAGATAGGAAGTTTTTCCTGAGATTTAATCTAAACCTGCTGTGCTGTAATTTGAACCCATTGCCTCTTGTCCTGCCTTTGGTGGCAAGAGAACAACTTTTCTCCATCTTTATGGTAGCCTTTCAAGTATCTTCTCTTTTCCAAACTAAACATAGCCAGTTCCTTCAACCTTTGCTCATATGACTTGTATTCCATCCCTTTGATCATCTTTGCTGCTTACCTCTGGATTCTTTCCAGTTGCTCTACATCTTTTCTATATATTTGTGACCAAAATTGGACACTGTACTCCAGCTGAGGCCTAAACGGCATCAAGTATCATCTCCGGTGATTTACATGCCATGTCTCTGTTAATGTACCCTAAAATTGAATTTGCTCTTTTTTGCAACAGCTTCACATTGCTGACTCATGTTGAGGTTGTGATCCACCACTACTCCCAGATCCTTCTCAGCTGTACTGCTACAAAGCCAGTTTCCCCCTGTTCTGTATTTGTTCATTTGATTTTTCTTCCTTACGTGTATCACCTTACATTTGTCTTTGCTGAATTTCATTTTGTTGTCAACAGACCAGTTCTTCAATTTACCGAGATCCCTCTGAATTTTAGCACTATCCTCCAAGTATTGGCAACCCTCCTCTCCTGCTCAGCTTTGTGTTATCTGCAAATTTGATCAGGATGCTCGCAATTCCTATATCCAGGTCATTAATAAAGATGTTAAACTATACTGGGCCCAGAACAGATCCCTGGGGAACCTCACTTGAGATCTCCTCCCAATCCAACATCATTCCATTGATAATTACTCTTTGTTTGCAGTTGTTTAACCAATTATGTATCCACTTAACGGTAGTTCAGTAAAACGTGCATTTCTCCAGTTTACCTATCTGAATGTCACATGGGACTGTGCGAAAAAAGTCCAGATATATTATGTCCACTGCATTTCCCCCTACCCACTAAATCAGTTACCCTATCAAAGAAGGACATCAGGTTGGTATGTCATGATTTGTTCTTGGTAAATCCTGCTGGCTGCTAGTGATCACCCTTTCATCCTCCAGGTATCTGCAAATTGAATGTTTCATACATTGCTCTAGTAGTTTCCCAGGGATCAAGGTCAGGCTGACTGGTCTCTAGTTCCCTGGCACGTTTTTTTTTCCTTTTTAAAGACTGGCACTACATTAATCCTCCTCCAGTCTTCCAGGACCTGTCCTGTCATCCAGGAGTTTGTAAATATTTTTGCCAATGGCTCAGAGACTTCAGCTAGTTCCTTCAGTACCCCTCGGGTGATTAGCATCCAGTCCTGCTCATTTGAATTCATTCATATCTGTAAGAAGATCTCTGATGCAATCTCTGAGTCTAGGACTATCTTATGGAGGTCGTAGAAGTCACAGATTCCGTGACCTTTGTGACATTGGGGCCTTTCAGCAGCCCAGCCGCCGCAGCAGCAGAGGCCCCACCCCAGTTCACATCCCTGCAGGGTCAGGGGGATCCCACTGGATCTCCTCAGTTCCCAGACCTCCCCAGTCCCTGCGGGCAGCGGGCGATCACCGGAGCTCCCTAGTTGCTGCCGCCAGCAGGGCCCCCACAGATCTCAGCCCCAGAAGGTGGGGTGGGTGACTTATAGTTCTCTGTCTGTGGAGGCCATGGGGACCCTGCCCCTAGCTCCTAGCCCCACAGTCAGGGGTACTTCCCAACTCTCAGCCACTGGGCAGAGGCCACAGCAATGGAGAATCCACCACAATTCTTGGTAAGTTGTTCCAGTGGTTAATTCCTTTCACTGATACAATGTGTCCTATTTCTTCTCTGATTTCTGCTTTGAACCATGGGTTCTCATTATGTTAATGAAAGTGCTGTCTGCTGTCAGAAATCTCTTCCCCATCTCAGTACTTACAGACTGATCATGTCACTGCCTCACTTTCTCTTGCATAAACTTCTAGATTACACTTCTTTAGTCTCTCAGTGTAAGGCATGAAGAGTTATCAGTTTTCTGCCAGACAAAGGATGTTTACTCACCTCTCTCTGTGGGTCCACATGTATGTTAAGGATTGTAGGTTAATGCAATGGGGAGTCATTGACATACCAAGCTGCAGGGAGGGGAGGGATGCGAAGTCAGCAGGAAGGTAGCACACTGGAGAAAAAACTATAGGGGTTATCATGACTCATGATACAAACAATGAACCTTGGGAATATAATTAGAAGCAAAGACGACACCCCTTTATCCTGCACCTAGGAAATAACTGAGCAGTGCATTTTACTGTTATGGGCATTTTGTTCAGCACTGACTTACAGGGACAAATACCACCTTCTGAATAACACCACATCACTTTCTGCCGCATCTAGCTGGGCCCTGAAAATCTCCCATCACAGGTATTTCCTGAGGCTCATCCAGCTTAGCTTTCAAGAAACAACCCAAACTTACCCCAAAGTAGTTCTGCTGCAGGCTATCTGCATACAGCAGGTAACTCACCAGAGATCCCTTCATCTCCTTCAGCACCAGGGTGCTGAAAGAGATGAAGGGTGTATTTTTCTCTGGTGGTGGAAGAACACTCTTGTCATTGGCTGTGTTCCAGCAGGACACTGCTCCATCCTAACAATGGCACAAGGGGGCAGACAGGATTTGGCAAGAACGTAAGAGCACATGAAAGACACTCACCTCCCCAAACTGGCCTTCTCCAAGCTTCTCCTTGAAGGTTAGCAGTTTCCTAGGGAACTCTTCCACAGTCACATCCTTGCCAGAGAGCAGGTCCATAGTGATGGCAGGCACAGAGTAGGTGTTGCTGCCTGTCACCCCCTGCAGATTCACAATGTCAGCCTCTGCATAATGGGGGACTCCCTCGGGGCCACTTGGCTGGGCAGGTTTGAGGACTCCACTGCAGCCTGGGAAGAAAAGAGCATGAAAACACCTCAGCTGCTCAGCACTTTTCCCCTGGAGCCCAAGTCACACAGAGAATTCCCTGGGCTATCTGCTTTCCATGGTGCCAAGGGAGGACAGACCAGGCTTTGGGGGAGCTTAAAGGAGTCTGAGACCTGTAGAGTCTTCTCAGCTCCCTGAAACTTCACTCCAAGTTTCCAGGCCTGGTTATCGTTGGTGCCGTGGGTGACAAGGAGAGAGAGGGGAAGGCAGTAGCATCCTCATCCAGAACTTGTGCCCCCTGTTCAGAAAGCATCAGCCACGGCTGGGAGCAGTTCTAATTGTACCTTCCCATGTGACTGACTTTGCATTTGTCAATATTAAATTTCAGTCTGACATCATGCTGCCCATTCCCCCAGTCTGGTTAAATTCCTGGGAAGTTCGTCCTTTAGTCCTGACTAATCTGAAAAGAGGCAGTGTGGGCTAGCAGACAGGACACTGTGATACAGGAAACATGTTCTATGCCAGGCTCTGCTGCTGGGTGATCTTGGGAGAGTCACTGCACTACTCTGTGCCTCAGGTTCCCCAAGTATAAAATGAAGATAATGAATGATACTGAACTGCTTGGTAAAATGCTTTGAGGTCTCCAGATGGAAAGTACTAGCTATGTATTACTATTAAATAATTTTATCATCTGCACATTTTGCCACTTCACTTTTCCAGATCTTTAATAAATAGGTTACTAATCGATAGAGCACAAATGTCAAATTCCATATTAAGTTGAAATACTTCCAGTTTGAACTATCTTAGTCATGGACTTAAGGGACCAGAAACTATGTGCTGAGACTTATTTCACTAACACCACACTGAACATGGCAAGGGCAAATTGAAATTTTGTAATCAAATAAAATACACAGTCCATCTTAACATGACTCAGGGAGACTGGGCCTAGGACTGGGATAGGGGCTTGGGATCTCTAAACTGTTGGTTCAGATTTACCCCAGGTTGGTATTGGTCTAAAGTCACTCCCACTGGAATGGCTGTCATGTGATGCAATTCCCATGTGATGTGAAAAGGTCTCACTCTATTTCCCAGTGGATGCACGACTAGTCCTGGTTGAAATGTTTCTGTCTAAACTGTTGATGTAATCCAACCAAAAAGACCAGCCTATAGAGGAGGCACCTGTACTACCATGAGGCACTAAAACAGCATTTTCAAGCCAAAAATTTTGGCTGAATGGCTTCAATTTTTGAGTTTGCACAGGAAAAAAAATCAAAATTTTCTGCAAGGGAACTTTTTTTTGCCCACCTATACGCATGGCACTAAAAATGACTCCACCGTAAGTGTCAATGTGAGCATATGCTCCTTGCTGGCAGATCAAGGATGGAGTGAGACTAAATGCCACTACTACCCCGCACTGGATGCTTCTAGAGCAGGCATAGCAGAGTATTGCAGGAGCACTCTGCTGCTCATTGTTTGCTCAAACAAGGCTGTGTTAGCCGAGGAACTTGCTTAATTCTCACCTGCCTCTTCATCTCCTGGGGCAAACTCTGGCAGCTTGCGGATTAACCGTGAGGGCTCCTGGTAGTCTGGGCCCAGAGGGAAGATGCGGTCATAGGTGGAGTTGGACTCCTGTTCGCTGGACGAGGTGGAATGGTTGTGGTTGAACATGCTGGATTCGCTAGGCAGGGAGAGGCTGACAGTCATTTCATCGTCCAGCATCCGACGAGAAGCCTGAGAGGTGGTGACGGAGACGGAGAAAGTACAGGGACACTGCAAAGGATATTCCCCACTCTGGACAAACAGACAGACCCAGTGGACCAAAGCAACAAGACAATAGTTCCTGTTTGGCAGTCCTGCCTGGTTAACCTTTCTGTTAACCAGGCAGGGCTGCCGAATCCAGGGGTGGCTGGGGAACTGTCCCCTGAACCATGGGTGGCAGGGGGAGAGCAGAAGGGAGCTGATGGGGGGCCCTATAAAGGAGAAAGGCTCACAGAACCCAGGCTCCAGCCCAAGCCTGAATGACTACACAAGAGTTTTACAACCACGCAGCCTGTGCCCCGCAAGCCCGAGTCAGCTGACCCAGGCCAACTGTGGCCACGTCATGGGTCTTTTATTCCAGTGTAGAAGCACCCTCAGTGGCTAGATGAAATCAGTCTGCACATGGAAGTCCATGAGTTTGCCTGTGAGCTGCAGAGGGGATGCAAGTGGTGCACACATCCCCAGCCAGGATTCACCCTGAACAAACTCCATTACTGGCAGGGCAGTGCTGATGTCACCAGAGGAACTGATGTGCAACCGCAAGAATGAATCTAGGACTGGCAGACCCCTTACAAAGAAGCCTCCAGGATCTACTCACCTTCTCCAGCATCTTCTGCCAAAATTGCCTCCACAGGATGATGACGATGATGGCCACTAGGATGAAGATGATTGCTACCAGGCAACCAATCAGGATGCGTGTGTTGCTGTCATCCACCTTGAGGGTTGGATCTGTCAGCAGACAGGAGAGAATAGGAATCGGTGATGTTGGGAGGTTGGGGTTCTCATTGGAAATATAGATCTCTGTCACTGGCAAGTCTACTTAGCTGGTACTTCCGGGCTCACCATCCCTACAGCAGGGCTAAATTATGAGTTTACCTCTGTCCACAGCCACAAGCAGTGCATAACTGCACCATCCCAAAGCACTCTGCACTTCACTACGTCCATGATTCCCTGTTTGCCAGCCTATCCTTGCCAGGAGCAGACAACAACAGCACAGCTCTGCTGGCCAACACCCTGGGGGTTACCACCAATACTCTGTCCATTTCCCATCCCTCTGTGCAAGAGGAGGCGCAGCTGGGTGGAGCCAGCTCTCTGCCCTGTACATTGACTGGGGATGTGAGTGCAGGGATATATAGGGCCAGAGACAGCCCTGCCCTCCAGGAGGCACTTCTGTGCTGGCCCCTGCTGCACTAGTGCTGCTCATCCCTTCTGCGGCCATGGAGCCTGGGACACCCAGGACTGTGAGACTGTAACTAACAATTCAAGACTCCCCATCACCACACTCATGTGACTCTCTCGCACGGTCAAAACCCAGGGTATACAGCCACATTTTGCAGCCACAACCCTGGACTCTGTAACATCCTGACATAATAAACTAGAAAGTCTGTGGAAACTTCATTTTAACAAAAAGGGAGGCATTTAACGAACTATGGAAATAACTGCTCTGACTGTGCATTTATCCCCTGTGCTATTCTTGTTGATGTCACATTCAGACTGTTCCCACATCTTTGTTATTTAACATGCCACTGACTTCTACATTAACACCATATAAGTGCAGTGCAGAGGGTGTCTGAAGAAGAGCTGGAAGCAGAATAGGTTGAAACCGAGAACTTCTGCTCTGCAGGAAAATTTGACATCTCAAACAAAAATATATTATGAACAGAAGTTGAAATGAGATTATATATAAAGAATAGAAAAGTTGAAAATGTTTTGACTATTATGATATCATGTCATAACGACATTTGCAATACTGTAGCTGAGTTAGTCCCAAGAAATGAGCGAGACAAAGGGGTGAGACAAGAGGTTACTTACATGTAACTGGAGGTTCTTCGAGATGTGTGGTCCCTATCTGTATTCCAAATGTGGATGCACATGGGCGCCATGCACCAGAGTCAGAAGCTTTTCTTAGCCATGTCCATTGACCCACACATTCATCATGTGTCCCTTTGTGCTCACAGTCGAGGGTCTAAGAGGCCACGCAGGTCGACGCCCTTCCATTGATGCTATTATCTCTGAGTAGTCCAGTCCAGAGCAGAGGGGATGGAGGGAGGGTATTGGAATACAAATGGGAACCATACATCCTAAAGTATCTCCAACTACAGGTAAATAACCTCCTCTTCTTTGAGCAATGGTCCCTATATGCATTCCAACCATGGGGAAGTAGTGATCAGTATGGAGGTGGGAGTGAGGAAGAGAGGAAATGCAGCCTGTAGTACAGTACAGCCACTGCAGTCTCCTCAGCAGCCCTTTGAGTGATGGCACAGTGGGATGTGAATGTGTGTGCAGAGCACCACGTCACTACGACAAATGTCTTGCCACGAGACATCTACTAGGCAGGTTGATGTGGCTGCTTGCATTCACACAGAGTGCGCTGTAACTCTATCAAGCAGCAGTATGTTGGATAGCATGCAGCATTTGCAGATGCACCCATTTGGATATTCCTTGGAGGCCAGGCTTGGCCCTTGTTCTGGTCAGCGATGGCCACAAACAGTTTCATCGATGCGTGAAAGGCAGAAGTCCTGTGGAGGTAGAATGCTCCTGCATAGTGGATGTCAAGAAAGTGCAGTATCCTGTCCACATGGGAGCAAGTGGTGTGGGACAGAAGACAAGGAAGTGGACGGCCTGATTAAGGTGGAACTCCACCACCATCTTTGGGAGGAAGTTAGGGTGGAACTGTAAGGACACTTTATCCTTCTGGAATATAGTGTAAGGGGGGCAGTTAGCCATCGTGGTCACCAGTTTGCTGACTCATCTAGATGAAGTAATGGCCACTAAGAACATCCACTTCATGGAGAGATGGGAAATGGAGCATGTTGCCATTTGTAAGGACAGACAGAATGAGATTAAGGGCCCATGGAGGTTAGGGCTGGAGTACTGGCAGGAAGGAAATGGGGAGACCCGTCATGAAATGGATGGTGGGGGGGTACTTCACACAAAGGTGCCATCCATGGAGGAAGAAAGGCATTAAGTGCTGCCAGGTGGACCCATGTAGAGCTGAGGGCAAGGCCCTACATTTTGAGCCCAAGGAAGATCTGACCCGGTACGGCATATTGGCAAGAGCCAGTGCGCTGTACTGGGTGGCCCAGTTTCCCCCTGCAGCAATTTAAAGGGTTTGGGGTCCCAGCAGTGGCTGCAGCCCCAAGCCCTTTAAATTGCCACCAGAGTCCCGCTGCTGGAGCCCTGGGGTAACGGCTGCAGAGCTCCGGCAGCTATTTAAAGGGTCTGAGGTGCCCCCTGCCTCTACCGCCCTGGGCCACGATTTAAAGGGATGGCCCAGGGTGGTAGCAGCAGCTGGAGCCCTGCTGCCAGAGCCCTGGGGAAGCAGCAGCAGGGCTCCAGCAGCTATTTAAAGGGCCCAGGGCTTGGCTGTCGCTACTGCTACCAGAGCCCCTGGCTGCTGCTGCTACCCCAGTGTGGGGCAGTGGGAGAGAAGAGGCGAGGGCACTTTCCAATACAGAGCGGGCCGGGCCTGGTTCTGGACCGCTCCCAGCCCCAACCCTTCCAGGGACAAGAGCCGGCACCAGTAAGGGGCTAGGCTGGGAAGTCCTTATATCTACTTTCACCCCTGCCAAGGAGGTAATCGAGGATATGGCCATCATACTCCGTGGGTGATGACGGCAGTAAGTTCTATGGCCCTGTTGTGAAGCAGAGCATTCACTTCTTGTTAGAGGATGGATTCCCAGGTAAGTCTGGGGTGGGGAGCGATGACGGGGAAAACAAGAGGAATTCTATGCGAGTATCCATGATGGATAATCTCCAGTACCCAACTGTCCACAGTGATTTTGCATCAGTTGTGGAAGAACAGAGTGAGACGGCCCCCAAAGACAATATTGGGCACTGGGGGAGGCGTTGCAGGGAGGTTCTCAGTTCTTGATCTGCAAGTCAAAACTACTGTTTTGACTGCTGCCTGTATAGGGTCAAGGTGGTGGAGTGTTGTGTGAGGTGCTGTCTATGTGGCACCTCCTGCTGGCACTGGTAGTAAGTCAGGTAGGGGGCGGGTGGTCAGGGATGGAATGGTTGCTGCAGCTGCCTGCATCTTGGGACTGGGGTGTAAATGCCAAAGAACCTGAGCGTGGCCCGAGAGTCCTTCAGGGAATGGAGGGATCCGTCGATCTGGTCATTGACCTCAATGTTTTAGACCACCCTAGGGAATCCAGATGTTTGCGGCCAGTCAGAGAGTGAACGGACACGTCAGCCACATCAACAGTGGCCTAGAGGCAGCCCTTTTTGTTCACCAGACACCCCTTGTCCACCAGTGTCTGGAACTGCTGTTGTTGACCTGGTGGCAGCTTGTCCTTGAACTCTGCTAGCCTGTTATAGCTGAAGTCATATTTAGCTAGCAGAGCCTGATAATTAGCAATGCAGAACTGTAGTTCCACTGAGGAGTTGACTTTCCTGTCTAGCAGGTCCATCCTTTTTGCTCCATTGTCGGGGGAATAGATTTTTGTGGGTGCCATCTTGCCCACTCTGCTGATGCATGGAGCAGCAGAGAGGTGAAGATGGGGGCTAAAAAGAAAATCTGCCCCTTAGAAGGGACAAAGTTCCACCTCCCTGATCTCTTCAGTTTGGGGGCACAAGAGGCAGAAGTGTACCATGCTGTATTTGCTGGTTGCAGAATAGCCTTACTGATAGGGAGAGCTAACTGAGAGGGCCCCTGTGGTTACAGAATGTGCAGGAACTGATGCTGTATGTTTTGGATCTCCTGCAACGGGATCCTCAAGTCCATGGACATCCTCTGGAGCAAGTCCTAGTATCATAGAATATCAGGGTTGGAAGGGACCTCAGGAGATCATCTAATCCAACCCCCTGCTCAAAAGCAGAACCAATCCCCAGCTAAGTCATCCCAGCCAGGGCTTTGTCAAGACTGACCTTTAAAACCTCTAAGGAAGGAGATTCCACCACCTCCCTAGGAAACCCATTCCAGTGCTTCACCACCCTCCCAGTGAAAAAGGTTTTCCTAATATCCAACCTAAACCTTCCCCATTACAACTTGAGACCATTACTTCTTGTTCTATCATCTGGTACCACTGAGAATAGTCTAGATCCCATCCATGAGTGTAGACCCAGGTAGCTGAAAGCAGCTATCAAATTCCCCCTTATTCTTCTCTTCTGCAGACCAAATAATCCCAGTTCCCTCAGCCTCTCCTCATAAGTCATGTGCTCCAGCCACCTAATCATTTTTCGTGCCCTCTGCTGGACTCTATCCAATTTTTCCACATTCTTCTTGTAATGTGAGCCCCAAAACTGGACACTGTTCTCCACGAGGTCTTACCAATGTGGAATAGAGGGGAAAGATCACATCCCTCGATCTGCAGGCAATGCTCCTACTTATACAGCCCAAAATGCCATTAGAATTCTTGGCAACAAGGGCACACTGTTGACTCATATCCAGCTTCTCATCCACCATAAGCCCTAGGTCGGTCGTTCTCAAACTTCTGGAAGCAGCGGCCCTTTTTTCTGTCCCTATGGGCCACCGTGACCCCTGTGTGTCTGTTGAAATGCCGCCGAATGGAACGCTTCCGGTTTCAGAGGCATTTCTGCGGATGTGCTGAGCACTTCACAGTGTATGCCGAAAAGCTGCCGAAACCAGAAACTTTCACTTCAATGGCTTTTCGGATGGACACTTTGAAGCGCGTGGCATGTCCGCAGAAATGCCGCTGAAAGTGTTCCACTCGGCGGCACTTCAGCAGCGCAGGGAGCTTGTGACCCCCTGGGAATCACCTCACAACCCCCTGGGGGGTCGTGACCCCCAGTTTGAGAACCGCTGCCCTAGGTCCTTTTCTGCAGAACTGCTGCCTATCCACTGCACTGCTACAGACTAGGTACCATCCTAAGTGCAGGACTCTGCATTTGTCCTTGCTGAACCTCATCAGATTTCTTTTGGCTCAATCCTTTAACTTGTCTAAGTTCCTCTGTATCCTATCCATACTCTCCAGCATATCTACAACTCCTCTCAGTTTAGTGTCATCTGCAAATTTGCTGATGGTGCAATCCACGCCATAGGTGGTGGTCATCCATTCAGAAGATTAAGCGCCTTGTTCAATGAGGGAGGAGCAGCAGTGTGGACCAGCAGTACCAGTTTCATATCTTCATCTTTCAGTAGAGATCCCAGGACACCGAGTATGGCCAAAATGAAGAGTCCCCTGGCATAGGTGTGTGTCATGACTAACAGTACCAGGCCTCTGCAGTGGGATCATAAGACAGCGGTCTGGGCTCATACAGTGGTCTGGGTCATAATTCTGGGCTCCGATGGGGTATAGGTGAGAATGAGAGTTCCGATTCTGAAAGCCTTTCAGACTCTAATGATGGTTCTGGCAACAAGGGGGACTACGGGTACCGGAGGCCTGTGATGCACCAATGGGGCATGTGTGATGTTATTAATATGAACTGTGACCGTATAGATCCTGGTTGCAACCAAGGTCCTATAATGGCACCAAATCTTGTAAAAAAAAAAAAAAAAAAAAAGAGGTCAAGTAAGATGTCTATGACAAGGTTATGATTCGCTGGTTATGATTGTGCTATCTGAATGCATGTATCATTTTATTTAAAGTATTATCTCTACACTGTCTGTATTTCAAACTTGTGCTATGATTCTGGGTGACACCTCAGACAATTTGGCATCAGCACTGCCTAGCCTGCTTGATGGCCCATTAACGACCATCAGCTGTACAACTCACCCATTGAGAGAAGGTAGATACACCTTGTGACTTAGCAAGGAATGCAGGGACATGCCTATCAACTGAACTCTTAAGTTTTTTCCATGCCATGTGCTGGGTTTGGAACACAGAAAGCACAAGCCACATGGCAAAAGAACTATAAGGCAGCTGCATCCTCTCCATTTTGCCTTCAGTCCTGCTTCTTAACTCTGGAGGAACTTTACTACAAACTGAAGCTCTGAACAAAGGACTGAATGACCCATTCAAGCTATGGATGTGCTCTAGAGACATGATTTGAACCTGCAGTTTTATTCCATCACTGCAACAAGCCTGAACCAAAAAAACATTGCTATTACTGTATGTAATTCATTCCATTTAACCTATTTTAACTCTCATCTATATTTCTTTCTTTTTATGAATAAACCTTTAGGTTTTAGATTCTAAAGGACTGGTAACAGTGTGATTTGTGGGTAAGATCTGGCTGGTATATTGACTTGGGTCTGGGGCTTTGTCCTTTGGGAATCAGAGAATCTCTCTTCTTTTACTGGAGTACTGGTTTTCATAACCAGTCATTCCCATAAGGAGTGGTGCTGATACTAGGAAACTGAGGGAATTGCTTGTATGACTTCTGCTTAGCCAGCGGGTAAAACTGAAGTCCTCTCTGTTTGACTGGATTGGTGTGCAAAGGACCCTGAATCTTGAGCTGTAACTGCCCTGCTTTAAGCAGTTTGTCCTGAATTGATACTCTCAGTAGTGTCCTGCCAGAGGCCGCATCATTACAATGTGCTTCTCCAGCAGCAGCAACAAAGGCTCCTCCACAGAGAGGGGAGCAGACTAGTGGACGGAGAATATGAGTACAGGAAGAGTAGCTCCTCCATCAAGAGGAGAGGCTCCAAGCATCCAGGAGTGCATGACATCCCTCTGGGCCTGACCAAGGGCCCAGGCGTTGTCAGCACTGTCGGTCAATCCAAGAGGCTCCCAGATACTGGCATGTGCACCGCCTGTCCCATCAATGAGGGAATCGCTGGATCCCATTTGTGTTTTGCCTTGCCCTCAACACAGGGCAGCTTGGGTGCTGGTCTGCTGGGATCCACATGCAACCTCTCACTCGAGCTGGCCTGGGGAGGAAAAGCTGCACTAATGAATGGTCAGGGATCAGCTCTTATGCCCTTGTTCATGCTTTATACCTATATGGCGGGGCTTGTCTGTTGCCTTCGGGACGGACAGATCCAGGGCCTGGGAGGTTCTCGGAGGGGAGCTCGTCACCAGTGACGGTCTCTATACTGGTGGTTCCAGATACCAGTGTGCCCTTGAGTGCATGACTGCATCCATTGAGAACTTCCTGAGGCAAAGCTCTTCAGCCTTCTGCATTCAGGGTGAGAACAACTTACAAATCGAAGAGCAGGCCATGAGGTGGGCCTTCTTGCTGAGGCAGTACAGGCCCTGACAGAAAATGAGCATGGACAAGAGGCACAGTTCTTAAAGCCTGGAATCCAGGGCACAGTCCCAAAGGGGGGTGTAGGGAGGCTCAGTGGCCTCCCTCTGAGCCAGAGGGAACAGAACCCCTCTTGCAGCCGGAGTGGGCGGGCCTTGACCAAGCTGGCCCCGCCCCCAGGAAGCGGAAGGGTAGGACAGGAAGTACAAAGGGCAGGGCCTGCAGCTCAGTCAGGGCTGCACTGGGGAAGGAGGCAGATGCAGGCCGCAGGCTGCTCCCTCCCTACCCTGCTGCCAAGCCAGGGAGCCCTGATCTAGGGGACAGCCTGTGGTTTCCAGACCTGCCGGCTGCCGAGTACCCCGAGGAGCTCCCAGACAGCTGCAGGGACCCGGGGCCAACGAAGGCGGATGCTGCAGGAGAACCCCAGAGGCTAGCAGCTGAAGACCCCGAGGTACTGCCGGAGCCCGACAGTGACCCGTGGGCAGCCGAGGCGGCCGCTGACGGGGATCCGGAACCCCCTGCTACCGAGGATCCTGACTCCTGCTGGTGCCCACTCGACTGTGAGTTACACCCCAAACTCTAG